>PVJD01003662.1:0-157243 GCA_004026545.1 Mormoops blainvillei | reverse complement strand
ATGATGCCACACTGCTTTATTTTTACCAATCGAAAGTGCCTGAATTGTTTATTTATTTGTTTATCATCTGTCTCATGCAACTAGTGGATTAAGTTCAATGAAATCCAGATGATGGTATATTCCTGTACACCCAGAATTAGCCTGGAACCCAGAAGGCACTCAGACAATATTGTCAGTAGGTAGATACATGAATGCATGGAGTAGGAGTGGATGGATGAAAAAATAGATGGATGGGGAGATAAAGTGATACTTAAATTTTGAGTGTCGAAGAATCAGTTGCAGTAGGATTGTAGAGAAAAAGAGACTGGACTGCCAAGCAGAAACAAATTACATGTGAAAAACCAGGAAATATGGAAGTCTGTGCATGGAAAGGCAAAATACTTCAGAGAATCTGAAGCATACAATGCATGTGAGACAGAAGTGGGTACTGTGTGTGGAGAAGGACACCAGACAGGAGTAGATCACTAAAACTCAAGGCAGTACCGCTCTTCTTGAATCATAGTGCACAAATTCGGAGTTATAAAATATTCATTTGGTGGGCATGTAATTTAAAGCTAAGAAAAACAGTTTATGTGGAGTTATCCATTTACTTTGAAAATGAGAGAGAAAAGAAAGGGAAGGAGGCGCAAATACTTGGCTGTCAGTCTTGTCTTTATCTTCTTCACTTTTCTCAAGGTCTTGTCCTGAGTGTGTGATAGTCTTTTTTTATAGGAAAGTCTTTGAGTAGTATTGAAGAATATGGAACATTTTCCCAATGATATATGCAGTTGGCCCTCCATATCCCTGGTTTCTACATCCACAGATTCAACCAGCTGAAGATTGAATATTTTGTTTTCAAATGTTAAGTTGCTGATGAGTAATATGTAGTTAAGCCTGGATGGTTATCTCTGTGCTGAACATGTACAGATTTTTTCCTGTTATTATTCTCCAAACAGTACAGTATAACAATTATTTAGAAAGCATTCATATTATATTATGCATTATTAATAATCTAGACATTATTGGTTTAAAGTATGTGGGAGGATGCGCATAGGTTGTATACAAATACTATGCCATTACATATAAGGAACTTGAGCATCCATGGATTTTGATATCTGTGGGGAGGTCCCGGAACCAGTTGCCCATGGATACCAAGGGATGGCTGTATGAGCCTTTTGCCCAGTCTGGAAGTAATCTGGGAAGTTACTGTGCGCCCACCTGCTTCTTTACTATCCTTTTCATTATTTTGTTTTGATCGATTGGTTTAAAACAGCTGTTTTTGGCCTACTAATATTTTAAATAACAGTTTTCAGCACTGAATAGATAAAAAAATTAACCCTTTATTCTAGTCATTCCATGTTGCTGTTTCATGCTCCCTCCCTTAAATTTTTATTTCCCTTGGCACCGAACAAATTGTTACCACACTCACCTTTATGTAGTGCATGGGTTGCTATTAAGGTGGAGCACACCAATAAGATGCTCTTTACATTAATCAACATCTTGTCCTAGAAATGAAGAAAAATCCAAAGTAAATCATAAGCATTCTGGCTTACAGTGGGCAATAAATCGCATGCTATTTATACATTGTATATAATCAGAGTGCGAGAAGTAGTTCCTCTTGGATTGTAAAAACAGGAGAGGAAATTGCAATAGGAGAAGTTGTCTCAACACTTTATTAGTTTGACTCTCACGCAGTGCAGTAGTTACCAAAATAGTCCCAGAACCCGATTTGGGGACATAACAATATGAATGTGTGGGACAACCACAACTGGGTAGGCTGTAGGAAGAACAGTAGAGACCACAGCCTTCATTACTGGTGGCTAGGAGCTGGCACAAAGAGAGAAGAGTGACCACAAAGTCTATTTAGGAACAGGAAATTGGTCATAGATGGAGAAATAGAAGATAGGAAAGCAATAGGGAGAGATGTTGAAAGAAGAGGATTCTCATGAAACGTGAGGTGGGAAGGAACATGTTGGTGGTTCATGCACATGGTATCAAAACAGAGAATAAAGACGTTAGCAGGCTTTTTAAAGTACAGACTCAATTTAGTTTCTAGGAGGCTGAACAAACAAAATAAATGTATTATGAAAAACTGTTAATTATAAAAAAGGACAGTGCTTGCCATGAGCTTTAAAGCCATTCTAACAATTCCAAAGTTTGAAGGGTAAAGAATGAAAGAAAACACTCTGATCTAAGTCGAGAAGCCCTGCCCTAGCTTTGCCGATAATTTATTGTGTGACTTTGGGAAAAAAGCATTTTAATAAACTGAGACTCAGAATAGTCCCTTCCAAGTCAAATTTCTGTGAAGCTGTAATTACAAGGGTGGTGAGTACCAGTGCCGGGGACCATCTAGCAACCAAAGGGCCAGTCTCTGAAGAATTGCAGATTATTTGATCTCCACAGTTGTTCCCTTCTCAGCCACATTTAGAACTGTTCTATAATAGCCATTGTTGGGTGGCTACAAATAACCATTCTTCTTTCTCCTTTCCTACAAAAATCTGATTCCATTACAGTGTCTCCCCTCCTTCAAACAGCCATATACTTTAAGGGAGCCAGAGTCAAAATCCCAAAGAGTGATTCTGATTGTCTAAGGAAACCCCATCCTGTCCAGTGATCAGTTTTGAAATAAATATATAGTGCAGTTTTGGCCAATGAGATGTGAGGAGATCTCTGCAGGGGTTCAAAAGGTGCTCCTGGTAAAGGTATATTCATGTTTGGAAGAGAGAAAAAAAAAGAAGATATGGTTGCTTTCTTCACTGCACACCGTCCTGACAGGATTTTTCTTCTCTGACTGCCGTAGCCATCTTGCACCTAGGAGTACATGAGACAGCCTCAGGGGTGAAGCTGAGAAAGAATTGGAAGAAACAGAGCTTAAGCCTAGAGTGAGCCATACCTTTGAATTTTCTTTTATATGAAATAATAAATACCTTTATTATTTAAACTCAGTAAAATAAGGGCTTTTTGTTACTTATGGCTGAAGGCATCCTAACTGACACATATTTGAGTCAGTGCCCTAAATAATTTCCTAACACTTTTCTTAGATAATATCTTAATACTATATTATTTAGGAAATCTAGATTGAAAACAACCAAGTGACATAAGAATCAAAGTCCAATTTAAGCTCAATTTCAATTTCATAGTTTATGCCAGTTACTCATTTTCCTGTATAGTCTTCTCCACTTGAATGCTTTATTTTTATATATTTTGAAATGTGTTAGAACTGATCTAAAACAAAATTATAACATTCCAGATATCTCATAAAGAATATTTTTTAACCTAATGTATTGTATGCGTATTTTTCATCTATAGGCCATTTGACAACTCACAATGAAAAGCAAACCGTTGGTAATCCTAAATTAACTTTGACAAGTAAGTTTATTATTTAGCTTACAATTAGTAAGATATGCTAATAAATGTTGTTAAATACTAACAGGGAAATTGGATTTCTACATTTCTGGATGTCTTTTAAGATACCACATTAAACAAAAAGTATACTCCTATATCTCAATGCCATTGCAATATTTCAGGGGAAAATAAAGATATCTAGCCCTGGCTGGTGTGGCTCAGAGGATTGAGTTCTGGCCTGGGAGCCAAAGGGCTGCCGGTTCGATTTCCACTCAGGGCACGTGCCTGGGTTGCAGGCCAAGTCCCCAGTAGGGGGCGCAGAAGAAGCAACCACACATTGACGTTTCTTTCCTCCTCTCTCTCCCTTCCCCATTCTCTGAAAATAAGTAAAATCTTTTTTAAAAAATCAATTTCACATACCCTAGAGTTAAAAGTTTCCAAAACGTGAAATGTTAGATTGTATCATAAAATAGTATTAAAGAAAATGTATTCTATGTATATTAACTGAATCCAAATAAACATTTCTATAAATTTACTTATAAACAATAATTTCTTATTATCCTTTAAAAAATTATTCTAAGTTTTCTTTTTTCAGGAAGTCCTTCTAAGCATAACGTTAAAAGTCCGGGTTCCACTATCAAACAGCCCTGAATTCAAGTTCTGTATCCTCTACCTATACCCTGTGATTTGGGCTAATTGTGGCTAATTCTCTCATTTTCAGTAGCTAATTAATTGTGAAAAGTTAATTATTGGAATGATTGTAAGAACTGATCAAATAATGCATATGACATATAACTCAGTGATAAACACTGAGTGTATTCAGTACTCAATATGTATTACTAAAATTACTAATTCAGTCTTTCCACAGGTGTTCTCTTTCTGGCTTCATATTACTAATAGTAAAAAGAAAAGTATTTGATACTCTTGGCTTTGAAAATTATAACCTGGGTTACCAATATAGAAGCAGCATACAACTTCATGCTTACAATAAATTGTCCTATATGCTTTGTATCAGTACTTGTAAACATGTTTTGTGTCCTCCATAGAACTAGCTCCGGGAGGCAGAGCCAGTATCATATTCAGCTTACTAATTCCCACAGTATTACCACAGTGCCAGGTTTAGAGTAGACCCTCGAAGAAGATTTGTACACCAGCCAAACGCATGACCAATGTCTCCATTTCCTATTCAGAAACACGCTTTGAAGCACCAACAATCTCTTATGAATATGGGCAAGTAGGTTAATTGACACCTGAAATACATTTATATCAGTCTAGTTGAATGTTTACCATGACACAATAATAAGTGATGTTTGTCAATATCTAGAGTGTTGGATCTCATGACAAACCCAGAGCAGAGGAGTGATCCTGACCCAGGAATGTGTCTTCTGTCCCTAATCTCCTCTAAGTCAGATACTCAAAGCCTAACTCTATGTACCATATTTAATCCTTATAAAAGTACCCCCTTTATTTGATGGAACAGGAAAAAATGGTCTTTCATCTATGTAAGTATAACAAATATACTCATCACTTAAAACTGTCCCTAAGACAAGGCTAAGTAATGACACCAGTGCATTGAAAACACAAGAGAGAGATAGATAGTATTTTAAATACATTTGTAAAATTATGTTTGAATAAGTTGACAACACTTAAAAATTGGAGTTCTCATACTAAGTCTCAGATCTGTGATTTCTTTTGAAAAATCAGGTCTAACAACTTGAGGTTCATATTCTAGCTGGGCAATCATCAGCACTAAGCAAGCAGCAGCTTCTCACCTCGGCTTTGTGTGCTCCGGGTTATCACTGGCCCCATTTGGCTTCTCATCCATTTCTACCCTATGCCTGTTCCAAGTAGGCATGGAATTTATGCCCTTTAATCGAAAGGATGGTCTTTTATCTCTTTGGTAAATACCTCGGAGCACAGGTGTTTATTCATTTCTCTAATTTTCTTAAGGCTATGTTCCTGTTCATGGTTGTTAAGGCACATTATTTTCCTTTTGTGTTTGATATTACTAAATGAGAATCTTTCTCTTTTTTTATTGTTCTTCTCTTACAGTTGTCCCAATTTTTCCCCTTTGCCCTCCTCTGCCCATCCCATCCTCCGCTCCCACAGTCAATCCCCACGCTATTGTCCATGTCCATGCGTTATTCATACAAGTTCTTTGACTACTCCCTTCCCCTTCTTTCCACCATGGTACCCCTTCCTCCTCTCCTCTGGCCACTGTCAGTCTGTTCCATGTTTCCATGTCTCTAGTTCTATTTAGCTTGTTAGTTTATTTTGTTCATTAGATTCCTCTTATAAGTGAGATCATACGGTATGTGTCTTTCTACTAAATGTGAGACTTTCTAAAGCCTCTTTTTTTGTTTGTTTTCGGCATCACTCAGACCCCCATTTCTATTCTTCCGCTGCCCCTGTCAGTCTTGAAAGCATCATCTATTAGTGATAAGTCTGTCTGCATAGAAAGACCTGGGAGACAGGAGAGCTGTGCCTATATTTAGCCTTCTACTCCAGTAAAGCCAGTGAGGAGAGGAGAGTCTTTGAACAGTGAAGACACAGCTGACTGCGGCTGTCTAATTGCTTGGGAAACACAAGAGACCAGGTCAACCAGACTCCTATCCATGAGAAATGACTGCAGAGAGGATAAAGGTCACTCCAGGAATGGGCTGCTCAGAGAAAGAGAGGGCCCAGGTTGTAGCAAACAGACATTTAATATTCTCCCTTGATTTGGGGGAAGCCCCACTGAGCAAAGGGTGACTTAGGGACACAGACATAGTGGTTTAGTCTTCCAGTCTTCAAATTAGTTACCCCAGACAACCAACTGTCTAGGACGCCTCAGCCACAAAGTGGAAGTAATGAGCATCGCCTATCAGGTTGCTCCTGGGTGCTTTCTCACAGGAGGAATTGCTGTAATACAGAGAGAAATCTCTCGGGGTTTAGACATGATATTTCATGAATTTTCTTTGCAGAAGAAATGGTGCCCTGTGAATTTATCACTAAGCTGAACCTGGACTTGACTAAGCTTTTTCATGTCAATACCCCTTAGTACTGCACTGTTCTCTGCCTGGAAAACCTATTGCAATCTCTTATTTCATTTCTTCTGCTCCAGTTTCATCGTAGCACTTATCAGCATTTTAGGAATGTATTTGGGAATGGCCTTTCTCGCTGCACCACAATATAAGCTCCAAGAGAACAGTCTTTGGTATTTTGTTCATTGTTATGTCCACAATGCACAGGGCACTCAGTAAATATTTGTTGAATGAAGGAGTAGGCCCTTCTTTTTACATAATTAGATGCACATTAAGTACACTATTTAACACATTACTTTCTTCACGTAAAATATAATGTACTTTGGAGAATGTTCCAAGTCAACAAATACAGTTTTTCTGTGTTATTTTTAGCTGCATAGTGTTCCATTAGACACACGTAGCATCTTTGATTTCACCAGTTCCATGATGAGCCTTTTGGGTGTTTCCAATTTTTTGTTATTAGAAAAAATACTGCAAAAGGCATCCTTGTCCTTTTGTCTTGGGTGACATTTGCTCTGATACCTACATGAAAATATCTAGAAGAGAAATTGCTGAGTCAAAGGGCATATGCATTTTTTAAAAATTTGATACCTATTACCAAATTATTTTGTAAATTTGATACCTATTACCAAATTATTTTGTAGGAAAGATGAACCTCTTTACATTGCCACAGTACTTTATGAGAGATCTCGTTGTCCCACGACCTGGTTAACACAAATTTTCATCAAACTTTTTGTCTTACTGCTCTGATTGATATAAGACTGGTGCAGCTTATCATTGTTGTTTTAATTACTATTTCTTTAATTATGAATGAAGCTGCACAACTTCTTATGATTAAAAAAATTTGTATTTCTATTTCTTCCAACTACTTTTCTATTTGTCTTTTTGTTTCGATAGATTTTTTCATTTGTAAAAGTCCTTAGTATATCAAAAGAGTTATTAGTTCTTTGTATCACATATGTTGCAGACAGTTCCCAAACATGTTATTTGTTTTGTGTAAATAATTTATTATTTAGTCAGACTTGTCGATCTTTTCTAGAATGACTTCTGGGTTTTATCTTTTGCTTAGAGCAGTTTATCTATTCCTGGTTTATTATTTTAAATATCCCATGATTTCCTCTAGTTAATTTCTTTAAATGCCATTCTCCACATTCCATATTTGATCTACTTTAACTTTATTTTATGATAAGAAATGAGGTAGAAATTGACTCGGACTATGAGTGAACTGATCGGTTGTCCCCAAACCATTTATTGAATAATCCTTCCTTTCCAATGAATTTTCTTGTCCATTTCATTCTATTTCTGGGCTCTGTATTCTGTTCAATGAAACTAGGCAATTCTTAAAACAATATACTCCTATCTAACTCATTTTATATATTTTGTAGGAAATACAATGATTTATGTAATACTGTCATTATTAAGATTATAGAATTAAATCAATCTGAGTCCCACATATGTAATATATTAACACAACTTATTTGTATAGTTTTCCATTTGCAAAATCCTTTCCACAGGTATTCATCGTTTGGAAGTTTATAACTATATCCATTTAATAGATTCTGACACTAAAAGCCTAGAAGCTGTGTCTTAATCTGATTTTCTCAGCTGGTAAGTGCAGTTCAAGCTTTCTGATTCCAAGTCTGGTGCTTATCCCACTGTACCATACAGGTAACATAAACTCAGTAATTTAATAATAAAAAGATTATAACTTGCGCCCAGACTGGTGTGGCTCAATGGATTGAGTGCCAGCCTGCAAACCAAAGGGTCGCCGTTTGGATTGCCATTTAGAGCATATGCCAGGGTTGCGGGCCAGGTTCCCAGTAGGGGGTGCACAAGAGACACTCACACATTGATGTTTCTCTCCCTCTCTTTCTCCCTCCTTTCCCCTCTCTCTAAAAATAAACAGAATTTCAAAAGAATTATAACTTTCATATTATATATGTGTGGTATATGTATAATACACACACACAAAGAAATAAGGTAAACTTAAATATAGGTGTACATTTACACCCTTTTATAGATTATAGATCTATCCAGAGGAATTTCAGGAACCATGACTGACAAACACATTAAACAAAGGTACTTTGCACTAACCACTGAAATACAAGTACCCCTGGCATATGCAGTGATAAGAATTTAGCAGAGTCAAAAAAGTCTGGAGAATATACATAGACATTCTGGCATAGCATATATACCTATATATGTCATCTAGGCTACCAGAGGAAACTGGAAAAAAATCATTAATTGAAGAGAAACTCAGCCAAGGCATTTCTCTCTACATCCCCTTGTTCTGATTCCAAACCAGAGAGAGTACGGGCCTTGTGTTTTCTTGTAAAGTATAGACGTATACAACAATCAGCATGTTTTCTCAGGCCAGAGTTAGTAACCTCCAACAATGAGGGTTTGTGAGTCTGTAGGTGGGTGGTGAAATAATAGCCTACTACAGTCATTCATTCTTTTCCTCAAAAGAACCATGTATCTTGAAAAGCTCTCCTCAGTCACAAGGCAAAATCCCATTTTAAATACAAGCGCCTAGTGATGTTTGCCCACGAATAAAGTCAACAGATACATTTAAACCCCAGTAGGAAAGGAGAGCTTAGTTTTATGACTATTGGAAACAGTCTTGGTTGATCTTTGTGTTCCCAAAGGCTCTGATGCTCAATTAGTGACCAATCATTAACCATGAAGTACTTAAGCATAATAATGAGAGGGAGGGGAAAACAATGACTACATCTTTAATGTAAATTATATTCAGCCTTAAGTTAGCTTCTTAGGTCCTTTCCAAACAGAATTTACAAGGGTACAGATATAGATATCTCAGAATATTAGAAGCATTCCCTTCCAGTTTGTAAGTGGAGAAAAAAAGAAGAAACAGAAGAAACCTGTTTGTAAACATATGTAAATCTAGGAGGATTTTGTTTTTTCAAACTTCATTTTTAAAATCTGGAAATACAATTTAGGAATACCTTTTAATTTCTTTTGAACTTACTAAGAAAGACAAAACAATAACTTTAAATTCTTCCATAAATTCTTAGAGATTGTCTTGACTCTTATCCGTCTACCCGCCACCCACAAGAAGATTAAAGACTGTGGACTTCCTGCTGGAGGAAGTAATTGCTCAATCACTTTGGAATCCATTGGAACCTTTTGCAGTCTTAGTCAAGACAGCCATATACGATTGTAAAATATTCCTTTCTTTACTTAGAGCTCAGAACTAGAAGTCAGCCCCAAAGACCTTCTGCTTGATATGCTGACATTCCAAGTTATATATTGCCCAAACTGGGAAAGACTTTTATTGAATTTTTTAAAATTTATTTATTTTTATAGAGAAGGGAACGGAGGGAGAAAGAGAGGAGAGAAACATGGATGTGAGAGAGAAATATCGGGACCAAGCTGGCAACCTAGTACCCTGACCAGGGCTGGAACCGATGACCTTTATCTCTGCAGGAGGATGCCCAACCAACTGAGCACAGCCTTCAGGGCACTGAGATTTTATCTCAGAGAACTAGTTGTTGCTTTCACGTGTGCATTCCTGTTTTTAATTAAACTGACAATATCTTACTTTACGACTTTACATGAATATTTTCACGATAGATTTGGCACAATTGCCAAGCAGTGTTTAAAACAATTTACGTCACAGCTTTCAGGAGCCAAAAAGAGAGGGAAAAAAGGATCAGTTAGATGTCAGAATATGAGATTGAAAAGATCATTAAAACCCTGTATTTCCAAGATAAAGAGAAGTAGGAGAAATTAAAATGCAGCTGTAAGTATCAGTGTCTCATCTGCACCGCATTCCCTCTAGCTCAGTCATCTCATAAATACGTGCGGAGTTCCCATTATGGGCCGGCCTACGCTAAGGCCGGTGATACACAGGAACCTCCGCTACAACCGCAGCCTGCTGCATGTTTACGTTCATAGAATTCTATCAGTCCTGTCAAAAGTGGCAATTGTTTGCCATTCCAGACGAACTTTTTATGAGTCCTGAACGTGATTATCCTTTAACAATAATAACAAACAAACAAACAAACAAACAAACAAAAAAGGTCTTTAAACCGACCTGAACGTATTTAACACAGGATAAAATCATCTCATTTTGTCAAAAAAAAAAAAGTTTACTTAGAGTAAATCATTGCTTCTTTCCTGTTGTAAGGTAAAAACTCCTCCTACTGCTCCAAAGAGGGAAAAAAAAAAAGGCATTCTTTTAATGAGTGCCTAGTGCCGTCTGGTAAAAGTTGAGTCGCCTACAACAGCACCCAACACCCTAACTAAGCCTTGGGTGCGTGGACTCCGGGCTCCCGCAGCGCAGTCCGCCCCGCCTTCCCCTGCTCCGCCAGCCCCTCCCCGCCCCGCCCCCCGTCCTGCGTTGAAGCAAAGCCCCGCCTCCGCTGGCCTCTGGGCGGGGACCCAGGCGGCCCCGCCAGCCCTCAAGCTGAGCGGACGGCTGGTTCCGCTGGACAGCTGTCTTGGAGCCCAAGAAGTCACACCCGTCTCGGGCCCGTTGCTGAAGCCCCAGCCCACGTGGCAGTGGATGGTGAACTCCCGGGCTGCAGAGTGCCGGGAGCGGTTTCTACCCCTGCGCGTGCTGAGCGGGTCAAGGAAGGCCCCAGGCCCCAGACTCTCTTAAGGGCTGGTTCCTCCCCTACCTCCCATTCCACTGTGCAAACCGATTCAGTCGCGTCGGTTGTCGCTCTTGGGATGAAAAAACTATTTTAAAAAGAGATGCGAAATTCAGCCCGACACCTCGAAACGAACCCTGCCGGTCAGCTCCCAGCAGTTTGTGTGCATCTGCTTTATCTCTGTTCCCTACTTCTTCGTTCTTCCCCTTTCTCCAGTGTCCCTTTCCTTTCCCCTCCCTTCCCTTCTCTTTTTCCTCCTGGCGGCCTCCTTCCAAATATACACGTTCGTCAAGTGTCGTGACGCTGAGGAGGTTTAAAGTTTGCATTAGGGGCCCTTCTCTTACAATGTCCTGGGGCGGTGCGTTAGCATTGGATTCAGGTGATCATAGGTCCTAGTAAAATTTCCAAAGGTAAGGTTTTCTGTATTCTCTGTCTTGTAGTGACGCCCAAAATTGAGCATCATCCTTCACCACCCCACCACCCAAAACCTGAATCTGCCCCCGGCCAAGTGTGTTCATGCGCCAAGCTGCAGACTCGCCTCTTATCCTAGCTGACTCGGGAGAAGGCATTTCTGAACTTCTCAAAGACAAGGTCCCCTTCCCGGGTCCTTCAAACCCCTAGATTTATGTTTCAGATTCGTTAGTAGAAAACTAACGACTAAAGGGGAAGGTTGGGTCCTCCATCCTTGTGAAAACGTCTCGCTCGGGTTAAGAGGCTCATTTTTTTTCCACATGTGCTGGATTTCTCCATCAGGGGGCGCCCACATCCGCCACAAAACTTCCTATTCCTAGACGTCTGGGTTCTGCAAGTCCATTGCAAGCAACTGTGGGCACATCCCAAGGAGCGCACCTCCTCCCTCGCTCCTCCCTTCTGGCCAGCGTCGGCGGACAGGAGAGGCAGGGATTGCACACTAGCCATTCATTTGTCAGCCGTGGGGGAGGGGAAGCAGGAGCTAGAGAGACCGAGCTGCGGAGGGTGGGAGAGGGGAAGGGAGGCAGAGAAGATGGAGACAGAGGGAGAGACAAAGATGAGACAAGGGACACAGATAGCGAGACTGTCTTTCCGCCTGTGGGGGTGCGCACGGCAAGACAGCTCTCCATGTCCCGCACAGTTTCTCCTCCGTCCCGTCCCGTAGCATCTCCCCGGGACATGCCAGACTTGCTGCTGTGCAGCTGGATCCCAGAGCAAATAGTTTAGGCTATGACATTATTTTTCTACCTCGATATCTGATGCCTAAACACTGACTGTGACACGCCTAGTGACACATACAGCGAACCGGGACAGCCCTGATGCCCCCTAGTCCACACGCACGCACCAGGGATGTCTCCCGACAGCGCCCACGCCTCCGCAGGGCGGTGGGACGCTCAACGGAGGACGTCCCGCGGGGCTCCCGGCACACGCTCTCTGTGGCCGCTCTATCCGCCAATAAAGTTGCTCAACTTGGGCCGAGACCTGGGAGGGGGTGGGGAAATGGAATGAAAAGGGGGGCTGCGGTCGCCGGGGCGAGAAGACTGGTCCTAAAGGCTCCAGATTCGAGTCCCCGCTCCACCTTTGTCTGTAGAGTGCTCAGAGCGCTGGTTTGCTCACTGAGACGGGAGCAAAAGCTTCCACTTAGCTCTTCAGGATGAGATAAAATTCTTGCACATCCCTGCTAGTTTAGGGCGAGCTTTTCCCGCCCAGGCGCCTCCCAGACCTCCACGGTACTCCAGCAACCCCACCCCCATTCCCTGCTCCTTCCCAGCCAGCCCCCGCGCACAGCGCGCAGGACAAAAGAACCCAGGGGCACCAGAGAGAGCCTTGACAGCCCCCCAGTAACCAAGGAGACGCAGCCCCAGCACCCTGCACCTCCCCCGGCCGGACGTTCCCCCAGGCTGCCTACGGGCTCAGGGGATCACGTCCGCTCAGGTCCCGGGCTGCTGGGAAGTGGGGTCGCCCTGTCAGGAGCTGCCCCGGAGCAGCTTTCCAGGAACGCAGGGAATTGACTACACACCAGGGGCCGAGAACCAGGTGGTCTGCAGCAAAGAAAGCGGCTTCGGGGACTTGTATGTGGGCAAGTCTCGGAGTACCCATTCAAACTTTTGCTTCAGCAGGTTAACAAAAAATTTTAGGTCATGGTGCCAGGGGTCCCTCTCTCCTCTCCAGCTCAAGACCGTACGACTTTTCTAGGGGTTCTCCACAATTCCCTTTCCTCCCTTCCCCCAAAATCCGTTAGCACTTCAACCCCCACCCCACTTCGGGCTTCTTTTGTCTGGATCTTTTTCAGCACCACGATCTCTCTGTATTCGTTCCTTCAAATGTCCTTCCGAAAGTTACCTGCATTTTTAAAGTGCTTATATTTTCTTAACTTAGCCCTACAGTTAGTTCTTTTTGCCTTAATTAAGCCTTCTACCAATTGCAATGTACTCATTTTTTCTAAGTTCGCTTCTTTTTTCTAAAAGTTTTTTTTTTTTTAAAGGGGGAACAAAAGAAACGTGATTACCTTGAAAGGCGGCTTAGTGCAGTTTGTGCGAAACAATTCACCGCAGAGCTGCGAGAATGGGTTCGGCGTTGCCTGGGCGGATCACATAGGAATCGCGGTGGCCTGGGGAAGGGTGCAGAGCGCGCGGGACGGTGCTGGAGGATGCGGGAGGTTGCGGGGCTGGTCCAGCGCCTGTCCACGGCACTTAACGTTCGCGGCTGCTTCGCCCGCCCGCCTGGAGTTCTTCCCCAGAAAGGCTTGGGGCAGCTCGCCTGCAAGTTCAAATGCGGGTTGTGACACCCATCATCATTATATCACTGTACCGTCAGCACCGAGGAGGAGACTCAGCGAGGAGGAGGAGGAGGAAGAGGAGGAGGGTTCATTCACAGGCTCCTGAAGCGCTCCGCAGCTTCAGCCACTCCTAAGAGCCCAGGCTTGGAGAGCAGACAGAGGGGCGGAAAGGCAGCTCCCCGCGCTTGCGGTAGGGACCGCCTGCCTCCCTCCCCAGGCACTCCCACCTCTCGGCGTTTCTTCCTGACAAGTACCAATCGGCTTGGGGACAGCAACACTCCTCATTCAGCGACTCCCTAAGTAACATCGCGCAGTGTGCAAGGAAACCACTGCCCTCCCACCCCTTCCCCACCCCCACTTCCCCGCCCCCTTGCTGCCAGTTCTGGGTTAGGGGGGAACGAGCCCCCAGGCTCCTGTAGGGCAGGCCAGTACTAGACAATTGAGTACCGTCAGTCCTTCTTGGGAGCAAAGGAAACTCTGTAAAATCAGCAAAGAACTTGGATGCGGCGTGCTCATGCGGCCACAGAGCCTGCCTGTCCCATCTGAGGGAAGTGTCAGGCTCACGGCTTCTGCCAACCGAGACGCAGAAAAGGAGCCCCTTCTGCGATCTAGAGGGGAAGCGTAAGAATTCCCCACTGCCTTACCCGGAGCTGCCCAATCGGGAGCCCAGCGTCCTTGCGCAACCTACAAAGACCCTGGTAATAAAGGGCTGAACAGGAAACTCTTGTTGGATTCAAACAGATCCTCTTCTTCTGACACAAACCTACATTAAGTCTAGACTATTTCTTCTTTTTTCTTTCCCTCTTTCAAAGTGTCCCTCATAGTAGAGTATTTAATAATTGTTCTGAGTGTCAGAGGCTCCTTGGATATATCAATCACCATCCTTGTGAGCAGGAAATGAAACCATAATCTTTCATATTTATGTGATTTCTGTTTTCAGGCAGGCCCACCCAACTAGGTAAACTACATCAACACATGGAAGAGTGCCCTGCATTGTGTTATAAAAGTTCCAATAGGACCTTACAGAGCAAAGGGTCAACCAGTAGACACAAAGGATTTCTGCCTCTTCTAGAGAGACTTTGTACTATCTTTTTCTTTGAAGTCAAGTATGAGTTTATACAATGGGAAGGAAATAAGTACAAGGTGCACATCAGTTTAACACCGGGATTGCTGGAATGGATAGCAAACATTTTTTTCTACACAAATATGGAAGCCTCTTCATAATTCTCTCTGGTCTCCACTTAGAAAATTATATCAAGCACAATACCTCAGAACAGTGATGTTTAAAGGAGAAATTAATTTTTTAACCCTGAATTTTTTTGGGTAGGTTGGCTGAGGCTCATATTTTAAAACTTGTAGTAATTTAGATGTCTGTGCATGCACATTTATAATATTTCCTTTTTGAGTTTCTTTTGCAAATTGTATGCAGCCTGTATGATTATAGTTTTTAAGTGATAAAAGGTAGTTTTATCAGGAGAATTTCAGTTTTCAAAGTGTACATGTTTCCTTTCTTTTGTCAACTCACTACAGCAAATGACATGAATATTAATGATAGGGTATAGAAATCAATTTGTTTGATTCCATAATGATTTATTCTTAGTATAGTTATTACACTACCATTCCTAATATTGAAATTAGATTCCACTAAATATTTAGAAAAACAGAGTCATACAACAGAATTGGACTTCAATCTTTACATATAACAGATAGGCAAACCAAGGCCCAGAAAGTGACTTTCCTAGTCACACGTTTAATGCAGAACTGGTACCAGAATGTAAATCTCAATTGACTCCTGGCCCACTGGTCTTTTCAGTGCTCCTCATATCAATTTTATAATCAAGACAACTTGATTCAGAAAGGGAGAAAATGAAATAAAAGAATCCATATTGAAATTTATATTTCAGACATTAGTGTAGACTTTTCTCTGAAACACTTCTAGGTATGTATTATTATTCCATTCTTAAATTTGAGTTGACTTAGTTGAGTTCTAAAGAGTTTAAGTATCTTGCCCAAGGCCACTTTCTGAGTGGTAGACCGGCCAACCTGAAAAGCTTAATTCTATCTCTATTACCCTGCTTTCCCTTTACAATACAGTTAAGTAAAACATTTTTACAAAGGAGATCTAGAGCAGAAACGAGCAACTAATAGCAGATTAATAACAACTTGCAAGGAAATACTAATAGTTAACATTTGCTATAAATAATGCCATCTGTACATGATGGAACATGATGAAAAATTATGGCTCCGATACTCTTTACATACTGAGACATTTTCCTTTATCTTGCCAAATGTGTTTCTCTAGCCCCCCTGCAATGTTTATTGTTCCTGAAAATGTCTATACATAGATGTTACAACTCTTGACCAAGAAGTTCTACAGGGCAAAGGCACTGTCTTAGGCAGTCTTAACTAGTCAAAACATTGACAATGCTGAAAAGGCTTTATACCGCATGCTTTAACTTTACTGTGACATGTTACATTATTATTTAGAAAATCAAACACTTCTCAGGCTGTTGAAAAACTAAAATGAAATGACACCCCTGAGTATCTGCTATCTATTGAATATCTGCTATGTTTTCGTTCTCTAAGGCATATTTTCACTTCTAGCTATCTATAATGGAGAAGAAATGAAAAGGAAAGCATACTAGGTACATTCAGGGTAGAGCCTACCGCTGTACCATAACTGTGTTTATAACTCTGTCTCTCTCTGTGTCTCTCTCTCTTCCTTCCTTCCTCCCTTTCTTACTTTCTTTAATTAAAAAAAAGAGAATGAGAGAACAGTTATTTGTCATTTCCCTATGCCTGAAAACTCATCAGATTTTTTGAATGGGAAAATATATTTTTGCAGATTTTATAACAAAAATTGTAGTTACCCATTACTCTCAAGTCTGTATCAAACAGTAATTCAAATATCATCCTGTGTATCCCCTTTAAATCCTGTCCTTGTACTGGGGACATTTGTATGTAAGCTCTACAGACCAGTTGTAGATAAAGCAAGATCTTCACTCCTAGTGCTGGTGTCCACAAGAAACCAGAAGCCAGAAGCTACATGCCTTGCTCCGTTGCCTTGATCTTGTCTTTAGGAACTTGGCTGATATCAGGGGCAGCCAGCCAATGAGTTGAAGAAGAAAGGTGTCATTGGCAAGTGGGTCTCCAGGGAATTTCATTATCTTCATCTAAACCTCTATCTGAGGGCCTTAGGGATCCCATTTCAGTCTTCTCCTTTTTTATGGATCAAGTGAAGTATTCTGAGACATGGTATTATCTGTTGCTGTACTAGGGATGACTAGGTTTCAGTCCCATCCACATTCAGACAACAGCGTTCACATTTCAAGTCCCTGGTCTGGCTGATCCTAGGCACAAGCAAATATCCTCTCTGGGTGGTGAAAGAATGTGAAAGATTAAAAATGCACCTTTAGTGAACTCCAAAGACCCTAGAAAAAGGAAGCCAACTCTCTAAGAGTGCTTCATTTATAAAAGCTTTTTTTTTTTAAACTCTACAGGTTAGGAACAGACATTTTATCCAACATTTTAAATCTTCTTCTTTCCTCTTTTTTTTTTTTGCTTTATTTTTAGAAAGTACAGAAGTAATGTAAGGTTTTTGTTGCCTTCTTTAAAAAATAAAAGAAACCCTACAAAAGGCAAAGTGATGGTGACAATCTCATTACACTTTAGCCTTAAGTATATAAATTAGTTAGAGAAATTAAACACAGACAAACATCCTTGAAAGCCACAAAAAAAAAATTGATTTTTCCCAGAAATGAGATACCAAGCCTCTGCTTCCCAACCCCCAAATCAAAATTTTACAGTAAAATGTTTCTTTCGATAAAAGAGGGGTTTTTTGTTTGTGTTTTTTTTTTTCTTTGCTCTAAATGTCTTGTCCATGGTTGGGCAGATTTCTCCAGGACTTAACTGGAAGACCGTCTACATCACGGCGGAACTATGCAAGTTAAAGCCAAGTTCCAACATGGAGTGATGGGAAAAAGGCTGGGCTGCTGAGAGGAGATGACTTCATTAGGGAGAAAAGAAGCTCTCCAATTCGGTCCACATGGCAGCCAAATAGCTCAGCACATCTGCACTCACCCCTGGGAGGCTGCCTGGAGCAGAGTATCAAAAATGCCATCATTTTGTGAAGAAAAAGATCAAGGCATAAATAAGGCAGTCCCACTAATTGAACTGAAGATAGTATCAACCTTAGTCTTTTTCTTAGTCACTTTCTCAAAATTTTTTCCCTCCCCCACAGCCTGAAAAATATAGGTCATGTTTTATAAATCATTTGTCTGACCAAGACGAAATGAAGAATCTGTTTTCTGAACACAAGGAAGCGGTAGAGATCTTGGAATCTCTGTGGCAGGGCAGAAAACAATGCAGAGAGTTTCTTAAGAGGCAAAACTTTTGCAGTTGCTGTTTATTTTCAATGAGTACCAGATTCCATTTATTTAGTTATAGTACAATGGGACCCAGAGACAGGAGCTTCATGAAATCATCATGGATGGTGCAAAAAGCCACCACAGCATCGTTAGTTTCTCTGGTGAGCAAAGGGGGAAAAGCAAGACAGGAAACAGGGAAGTTCCACATAGAAGAATGTTTGGAAACCTCTAGTAGAGGTGTCAGAACCAAAACGCAGGCATTTCATTTTGTTCTATCAGTGAAATGAATTGCGGGACGACTTCAAGTCAGAGACTTTAGGTTCTTGCCACAAAATATGAGCGATCACATTTTAACCCTGTGACTCAAAGGAGATCAAATATTTGTTATAACTCATAAAGAAAAAAGAAGACAAGAATACTTATAAGACTCAGCAAATACTTATCACAAATAGTCTGCTCTCAATTTCATTTCTGTTTTCTTTATTCAATCTAATATTTATTGAGCACCTTCTATGTGCCCTGTTTTAGACCTTAGGAATTCAGGCATTATTCAATAGGTAAGAATTGCTTCTCTTCCTAAAGGAACTTATAATCTTTCTACAAAAATTAATTTACTAGAGTAGCCACAGTTATGACTTATCTACAAAATGACTAATGAATTTAGAGGGAAAAAATGTATTTTTTTATATGAGTCTGTTAGCTGGTCTAGTCAACCATCTTTTTAAAAAATGCAACAGACTACAAAAAGATGAGAGAATGGTAGCTCAACCAATCTTTCTTTACTGGAAAATCTTTTCCACGTACATATCTCAACCAATCTTTCTTTACTGGAAAATCTTTTCCATGTGCATATCCTACCAACATTGAATCCCAAGCATTAACCTTGCTACATATGGAAAAAACTGGGTTTCTTATTTTCCCATAATACAAATAATTGGTTAGATGACATGCATTCAGGGTCCATTTTAAGTTTCCAAAAGTCTTCCAGAGTTGATAAATCAAACCAAAGTTGAATGGTGGAAGAAAAGCATTAAATGTCCTCTAAACATGTTAAGGTCGAAGAAATTGATCATTCCAGGCACACTGTGGGGTCTCTGGATGCTGGACACGAGTATCAAATGGACACATGAGAACACAAGAGGAAAGAACAATGTGCTAAAATGTTTTATTCTTAGTCATCATAAAGCTGGATTAAACTGATTAAAAACATAATATTGAATTTACGAGCTTCTCTCAAAACTGCACTTGTAAATGTGTAATGGTCCTTCCTGTCACCTGGTTCTATGACACCTCTGAGGACCTTCTGTTGCTTTTCTTTTTTTCCCTCTCCAACGTAGCTGCCTGTGACTGCCTCCTCCCTCCCATATCATCTCACAACATAGCTATCTCTTCACCCCAGCTTTATTGAGGTATAATTAACATACAGCATTGTGTAAGTTTACAGTATATAATGTGATAATTTGAAGCATGCATATTTTGTGAAATATTTACTACAATAAAGTCATTTAACACATTCTTTGTCTCACATAATTACCTTTTTGTTGTTGTTATAGTGAGAACATTCAAGCTCTACTCTCACAGCAGCTTTCAAGCATGTAATAGTGGTGTTAACTACAATCACCACGCTATACATTAGATCCCTAGAGCTAGTTCACCTTATAACTGAACATTTGTACCCTTGGATCAACATCTTTCATTTCCTTCACCCCTCAGCCCTGGCAATTACTTTTCTACTCTCAACACAATTAAAAGGCCATATATGACAAGCCCACAGCTTAAATTATATTTAATGGTGAAAGGTTGAAAGATTTCCTACTAAGATCAGAAACAAGACAATGGTGTCCACTCTCCATAGTGCTAGAAATTCTAGCCAGAGCAATTGGGAAAGAAAAAAGAAATATAAGGCATCCAAATCAGAAAAGAAGAAGTAAAATTATCTTTATTTGCTAATGACATGATCTTGTACATAGAAAATCCTAAAGATTTCACCAAAAAATTATTAGACCTCATGAACAAATTCAGTAAAGTTTCAGGATACAAAACCAACATAAAAAAAATCAGTTGCATTCTATACAGTAACAACTCTCTAAAAAAGAAATAAAGAAGGTAATCCCATTTACAATAACATCAAAACAGTACATACCAAGAAAGTGAAAACTTTATTCTTTGAAAACTGTGAGATACCAAGGAAAGAAACTGAAGAAAACACAAATAAATGGAAAGATATCCTTGTTCATGGACTGGAAAAATGTCCATACTACCCAAAGCCATCTATAGATTCAATACACTCTGTCAAAATTCCAATGACATTTTTCATAGAAATAGCAAAAACATGATGTGTGTCTTAGTTTGGATTCCCACAGAGGTAAACCGTGATACAGGTATTTAGATACAAGGAGTTTGTTTGGGAAGTGAGACCAAAAAACCTGTATGGATAAGTAGGGAATGCGGCAGGGAAAGGAGACTAGTGAAGGGGGCATTTTAAGCAGGTTGCCACTATGGCAACTGGAGCCTGTTCCCTCCAGGGAATGCTGGGAAACAGTGGAGGACCTGTACCCCAGAGGTGTTTCATCTGAGAGAGAGGGAGCTAGAGCATTTATACACCAGTCCTTGGTTGAAGGCTTTTCCAAGGGCTTTTCAAGTATGCAGGTAGACTAAGTTCTGGTGGCCTGAGAAAGCTCTCAGACTAAAAAATGCGAGGGCTGCAATGAGAAGTTGGGTCAGCATGCACAGAAATGATAAATGTGAAGGGATATGAGCGGGGTAGCCATCACATCTGCTATAATCCCCAATCCTGTAATCACCACCAAGTCTGGCAAGGATTGCAGGGCTGGTTCCAACAGGTTTCTTACCTTGGTTGAAACAACATGAAGTGGAAAGTCTTAGCATATCAGAGTATGAACCCATCCAGCATCCACTCTCTCTCAGGCCACCTTCCCTTCCTCACACCATGAGTGCCCCCACTGCTCCCTTTCCCACACCCAGTCCTACCTTGTTAGCAGGATGCACAGCCTGAATAATAGCACCTCTTCTCCCTCACACAAATCTAGTTTGACTCCTTCACACATATTTCAACTCCTAAGAAGAACCAGCCAAATGAGGCCTGAAAACTGTTGCCCTGAGAATCATAAATGAATCTTAAATTTATGGAAATTAAACTACAGAAGGACTGTAAGTTTGTCCAACGCAAAGTTGTCTCACTTCAGACTTGTGGTCACTGGTGGAAGCTCTGTGACTATACATATAGTTCCTTCACACAGTGCCTGGCCCACAGGTGCTAAATACAGATGTGTTGAACAGATGCGGAATGACTACATATGTCATGTGTGTCCTATGTCCTGAAAACTGCCATTAGAGAATAGAGGTAGAAGAAGGAATAAAACATATTCTTAAACTAAAAAAAAAAAAGTTTTAAACTTAAATGCCTTACCAAAGCCACAAGGACACTATAAAAGAATGAAATAGGCAGAGAATTAACAATAGAGAATGGTAAGGAGTGCGGTAAGCAAGAGAGCTCACTGCCACTCAGTTCCAGCCACTCGTAAGGTGGGACTGTTCATCCAGTGTTCCCAGCTCTGAAAACAAGAAACAGGCCAAAAGAAGCAAGTCTGTGGGCTGAATCCCACTGGAAGGATCCTAAGGTCGTTACCATTAGTTTAAATTCTCAAAGAGAAGGTTGATGGGAAGCAAGCAGAGGCAAGACTCGGTTTATTCCCTTTATCCGCCCTTTCCTTTGCTTCTTCTGTTTACTTCCTATCAGTAAACACACTTATAAATCCCCAAGAGGCCAGTGTGTTCTGCCAGAAGCTTAAGAAGGAGAAGAAGCAATGGCAGGAAGAGCTCAAAGAAGGAAGCGGACAGATACATGAGAATTTCTGAAAAACAAAGAGGGCTGAGGCCCAAATGTAGCAAGCTGGCACGATGCCCCAGTCCTGCCCCGCTTCCACATTTTGGCCATCTCTCCTCACCGTGTGCTGCCAGCAGCCCTAACGCCACCTGAGCCTCTGTTCCAGGGGCCAAGAAAGTCACCTTTCCCCTTGTAGTGGAGGGATTGAAATCTCCAACATCCTTAGTAACAACAGTGGTTATATTTCCCTAAGGAGCCTGGAACAATCACATTGTTAACCCTGTGCTCCTTGAAGTACATTCTCTATCTGTAGGCTCCACGTGATTCGATATCTTGAGACAACGTATCCTGAATCTAAAATAACAATTTCACATTATTTATAAATAGAAACTGGCAACTCAGGCTGTAAATAAAATTTTAAAAAGACTATGTATGGTGGCAAAGACAATTACATCTTTGGAGAGGGAAGTAGTGGGGAAGCCGAGTTCAGATTCCTTACACCTAAGGAATAACTCGGCAAGTTGATAATAACGGGGAATTCTTTCCTATAGTGACTCAAGTAAACTTTTAAAAATTTGTGGTAGAAATTTTTATCCTTATCTTCCCCACCAACACCCAAAATGAAGGCAGGAAGACTCCCTGGAAAATGTCTAAAACTTGGAGAATCCACCAACCATTAGGATCAGATTTCATCTTCCACATCTCATCCCCAGCCACTCCTTTAAGAGAGTTTCTTAAATCAAAATAAAAGTTTGTGGTGAGAGATGTTAATTTAAACTGCAGAATCCAATGAACATCACTATTTGAAATTTTTGTATTAAAGGTCTACTCTTGAATTGCATAACTGTCTTTATATTTGTATAGAACATTAGTATTTACAAAGTTAGTATTTACAAACTCACACAGTTAGTATTCACTAGTTTATTTAACCCTTGAACTATCCTGTGTAATGTATGTGGAAGATATTAATAGGCCCTCTGGCAGAGACGCTAACTGCCCCCTATGTTAAAAACATACCCAGGATTTGTTTTCATCAGGTGTGATAAGACAGCAGACATGGAAATGATTGTCACAAAGGAAGCAATTTGCGTTCACAGATCCATAGAAATAAACGCACAGCATGCCACGCAGGACCACAGGTGGAAGGCCGGGGACAGTCAGGAGTCAGGAAAGCTGTGAAAGCAGAGCATAACCAGGCCCTTTGTCGGGGTTCAGGGTGACTGAGCAGCTGTGTAAGCTTGCGCGGGCTCTGCGCACACAGCCTCTGCTCTACATGGCAGCCCTGCATGCATTCCCCTTTCTCAGGTGAGGGCAGGAATTCTCAGGGAGGCTTGGCCCCGCCTTTCCTATAGTCTAGATCCAAAACCCTACAAGGATTATAGGACCTAAGGAGAATAATTTGCCAGTTTCACTATAATATGAAATACAGTAATCCATCAACCTTCTTAGGCAAAAGGTAAACATATATTAAGTACTAGATTTTAATATTTACTTACTTAGAAATAAAAGGAAGACATTTAAACAAAAAGAGAGTTGGATACAATCCTCCCAGTGAATGTTGTTCAACATGTTCAGTGGAGCTGGAAATGTCCTTAAATCCGATAGTCAGCGACAGGCTGTGCGCAGGGGCAGCTCTAAAGCCTGTGTGTGGGGGTCTATCATTTGCATGCATTAAGATGGAAATTGAGCATCCATATTTTCCTTACATGTGCCAGTGAAGTGATTGCACTTCCCAAGAGCCCTTTGTACCCATAATTACTTGATTTGTGAACCAAATGTGTGGTTTGAGGATGGAAATAGGTACACAGCAACTCCATTTGGGAGGTCCAATTTTGACCTCAGTGATGAGAGGTTTTTTTTTTTAATGAAAGAAAGATTAGATATAGGATTCAAATTTAGTTTATTTAAAACATTTGGTATTTGGGGATTTATTTACTTGAAGGATCTAATTTGATTTTCTGCACTTAAACTTGCACTTGTACTGGGAGATGAAGTGATTAATTGAACTAATTAATTTGTAACAAGAAGACAAGTACAAAGTATCATTTTTATCAGGATATATCATATCAACTCTGAAGCTTAAGCAAAATAGTGTCAAAATTTTATATTTAAATGAATTGTAACAACATTCTTTAACTATCTGTTAGTTCTAAAACACAAATGCATAACTCTAATCATTGTAAAATTGAATTTTACCCTCACAGACTTAACAGATACTTTTTTAAAAACATCCTTAGAATCACAAAAGTTTTTCCCTTCCTTGAGAAGTCATACCTTTTCCCCTTGTGCAAATATGTCCCATAGGAAATGGATTAATCTTAAAAGCAAGCATTCTTTATTGATTCAGGTGTTGTCCTACTGTAACTAGTGCTGTATTACTATAAACACTATAAACATGTTATATCTGCTATATCACAAGTTGTAATTAGTAGAGGGCTTTCAACTTCTCATTCTCTTATTGCTTGAAAATTAGCTTTGCATTTGCAAGGCGGGGATGGTCTCCAGTTCCCCCTGGAGCTAGAAGTTAAGCAAGAGGAGAGGACATGTGTCCTGGGGGCGCTGGGCTTAAGTGGCTGCTGGTGGCTGGTAGGGGGCGGTGCTGTAGTCCTCTTGAAATAATGATTTTGGAATCATTTTAATCTAAAATGCAGGGTGAAGTTCCATTCAAAAAGTTGGCAACCGGTAATAGTTATTAAATTGAATAGGACAACCACCATTAAGTTTTTTAAAGGATGTTCTCATTCATTAAAGTAAATGGACAAGGCTGGCATTGATTTCTAACTTCTATTTTGGTGACAAATCTAATCACAAAATGATCCCCCTGTTATGGAAACCAAAACATTTTGTTTCCAGCGAAGTATTTCTCCAAAAGATAGAAATGATGGTGCAGTCTCAAAGGTACTCTAAACTGCTCTTTCATTCTCCAAATAGGATTATAATAGTAATAAAAATGACAATAATAAAATGATAGTAATAATAACCACCAATTTTTGACCACCCAATAAAGGCCACGCATAGCTTCATGATAATCCTGAAAAGTGGCTACTCTTTAGCTTTACAGTAGAGAAACCTGAAGAGGAAGGACGCTCTCTCGGGTAGCCAGTATATGACTGATTCCCAATGCTTCCATGTGCACCACGCCATGCATGTCACTGTGCTCTCATCTATTGCCACGGGTTTCAGAAGAGGTAAGAGAAAGGGGCCGACGGCATGAAGAGCAAGAGCGAGATTGCGGTACGCGAGCTCAGATATGCGTTATGCTCTCGTGATATAAATTTTGTTCCAATTGTCAGGCCTGAGATACCATCTGGTTCAAAGCATAACTTGCTCTAGGACAGCAATTTTCAATGTTTCCATCTCATGACACACATAAACTAATTACTAAAATTCTGTGGCACACCAAAAAAAATATATTTTTTGCTGATCTGACAAAAAATAGGTATAATTTTGATTCGTTCACACCAGATGGCTATTGTTGTGTTGGCTGATGTTGTTTTTTGTGTTTTTTTTTAATTTGACACTCTGACAGAAAAGAGGTCAGAACCCCTGACTAGATAGGTATTGAATGTTTCAAAAATTCTTGTCTCACTTGGGTTTGAAAATTCCTACTGTAGGAAAAGGTTGCGGCTTAATTTCCAAAGAATAAATACACTGTAACTTTCCCAGAGAGTTGTTACTATTTGGATAAGGGGCCCCTCTTTTTTCCGCCCTTCACTAAGCTGAAGCAGCACAGAACACGGGCTGCCCAGCTTCCACCCTCCTAAAAACAAAACAAGGGAAGGGGAGTGTGTGGCAAAACTACTTATCACATTTAAGTGGCCTCAGACTTAGTTAAGTGCTCTGCAAATCCTTACCATCCCGGACATTCTGATAAACACTGTTCCGGGGACATATTATTTTGATTTTGATAATTTCTCTTCTACCTCATGCGGTTTTACGCATGAACACAGAAAAATCAATTGCTGTTTTGTTCCATTGCTTATTCAATTAAAAGCTTCTTTTTACCTTTCCCCCCCCACCCCTCTCTACCATGCTTCAAAGTGACACAAAGTGATAGCATCAGCCTTGGGTATTAGCCCTCGGAGATAGAAATGTTCTTGAAATCAGCTCAGCAGGACTTTTTGTAATAGCTTCACCCGTGTTCTCAGACTCCTATCAGGCCGTGAGGCAGTCATAATAAACATGATCTGGGGCTTCAGAAACTTCAGGAAATTCTGGCCTTTAAGAAAAAAAAACTGCTTTTGGAGGTTTCTCCAAAGTTAATGCAATGTTTACAAATTGGGTCAATAATCTATCAAAATAAAAACCAGGAATTATTTTAAAAGATAACTAAGAAACCCCTGCTTACACGGTACTAAAATTTATAGCCAAAATTGTCCAACAAAAATAAGGCAGTGATTTCATAAGAATAGGGCTCCTTGTAGGAAAAATGAATGTTAAAATTTTTGGCATCTCAAGGGCTATTAAATAAAGAGAAAATGGGATTTAGAAAAGCAGTTTCATGATATTTTCATAAAGTGCAAAGTTTATGAAGCATGTTTAATAAACATCAGTCCACTTGAGGTGGTCTTGTCGCCGTGTAAAATTTAGTTTACCAAGATAAGTTTAGTCCAGACCCAAATTATTTTCATTTTACTGATACACCACCCAGAGATACCATGTGCTTAGCAATCCCGGGTCACACACTGTGACACAAAGTGTATATCACAGCAAACCTCCTCAAGTTCATCTATTTTTGTTACTTCTAGTCCACAAGGCCCAATGAGTTGTATGTTTAGTAATTTCTGGAAATTATAATAGCCTAATGTGCTCTCAATGAACAATTTTTCATGTTCCAGAATTTTCTAACTCAAATATTAATGACTTTTCTTTAACAAATTGACCTAAAAGTTAATTTCCCTGTGGCTTCTACCTTTGAAAACATCTGCTTTCTCATAGCATCCCTCTTGCCTTCACATATATTGTTTTTATAACCTATAAACTTCTTTCCCTGCTTCCCATCTTTGTTTATGTGGAAACAATAAATTGACCCAAATGTCAAGTCCTGGATTAAGGTTAGGGTCCTCCATGAAGCTTTTCTGAAGCAACCTCCATGCTCTACCCCAACCTCACTGCCCTGCTGCCTCTCAAAAGAGGCAGCTACTGTAAATTACATGTATTTCCATTATTACATTTATCTCAGTAATGCCACCATTCATGGATGACATGATTACATGAGACTGTAAAAGCAAGAATTTTTTTTTTCCTGTACTCGCATTCCAAAATTTTGGAGCAGTGCTTGATACCTAAATATCCTGAAAAATTATTTGGTGAAAAAAAATTAATGATGAAGAAGAACACACCTAGTTTTTATTTCAGGGATATATTTCTTTCCTTCTCAAAATGAAGTAAAATCATTAGTGCTTCTACTTCATTGTCATTGAAAAATTATTCATGGACATTTAAGGGTTGAAATAGTAATAGACTGCCTGGGTTTGAAATATAGTTTCACCATTTTACTAGCTAAATAATCTTGAAAAAGTAACTTAATTCTAACCTCTCCCCCATAAGAAGTCCTCAATTTACTCATCTGTAAACTACAGGTTATAACAATGTTCACCTCACAGAGGTGACTTTGCCCAAGGCCCAGCCCACAGGAGCTACTCCTGTAAATGACCAGATATCAGGCTGGTATCTAGCAACCTATTCTCCTTTCAAAAAGTTGAGAAAAAAAACCCTCATTTTGTGGTGGCTTCTTTTCGTCCTCCTTGTCCTTCTGCTCCTGTTCCTCCTCCTCCTCTTTCTCTCCTTCTCCCACCCAACATCTTTATTGAGAAATGACTGACAAACACATTGATTGGTCCAGAGTTTCAAGATGAAAAGAATTCTGGTGGTGATGGCACAACAATGTGAATTAGTTTCTGTCACTAAACCATATAGGTAAAAACTATTAAAATGGTAAATTTTATGTTATGTATCTCTTACCATAATTTTAAACATTTAAAAAATTTTTAATGCATACAATAAACTTCACATATTAAAAGTGTACAATATTTTTTTTACAACTTTTGGCATATGTATACACCCATGACACCATTACCACAGTAAAAACAATGAACATATTTATCATCTCCAAGACATTCACTGTGTCACGGTGTAATCCCGCTCTTCCTCCATCCCCACCCACAGCCAATCACTAATCTTTCTGTCAGTGTAGATTAATGTATATTTCCTAGAATTTTGTATAAATGGAATCAACATGTACTTTATTTTGCCTGGCTTCTTTCCCTGGGGTTTACCCATGCTGTTGCACCAACAGATCTTTCCTTTATATCGCTGAGGAGTATTCCATCGTATGTATTAGATCACAGCGTGTTTATCCATTCGACTCATGATGGACATTTGGGTTGTTTGCAGGTTTTAGCCATTGGGAAAAAAAAGATGCTATGAATAGTTGCTTACATATCTAAGGACATATGTTTTCATTCTCGTGAGTAAATAAATAGGAGTGGAATGGCTGGATATGATGGTAGGTATATGCTAAACTTCTTTAAGAGACTGCTTAATTGTTTCCCAAAGTCATTGAGCCCGTCATACGATGTGCCTGAGTTTCAGTTCCTCCGTGGCCGGGACACTTGGTACCATGACCTGGAATCTCTCTCAAGAAATTAACTGGAACGATAGTAAGGCTTAACTTGTTTATTTCCTGTCCATCATGAATCACTATCCTTTCTTGCCTGATGTCTAGTGACTTGAAAGCCATTGTTTAATATATTTTGTCCAGTTTGCCAGTTGTTTCTGGCAGGAGGATAGACAGAGGCCCTCTTATTCTATTATGGTCAAAAGTCTGGTCTTATATGTCTCCATTCATATGGTGGGAACAGTTAAATTTACCAAATAAGCCAAGAAAGATGTAATCATTAAATGAAATTGCAGTCATATTTCACGCTTTCTAATATTTCAGTTTACAGTGGACATCAAGTGAATAGTCTATTATTTATATTGAGTTGCATTTGGATGTTGGATCTATTACAAAGTACACTAGACATAAGAAAATGCAATTTCTTACCTATCGATTTGGGGAGAAGAGAAGCAAGGGGGATAGATCACTTTTCCCTGGCCAGTCCATGGATTTTGTGCTCTTTGCACATTAGCAACCAAGAAAACGATGGAGTACAGAGTTGCTCAGGACTGCGTCCAGTCAATTGTAAGAACTTAATAAATGAAGATGGTTGTCGATTCGGTTTGGGTAACTTAGAAACTTAATTACACATCAGCTGAACTGCGAGAGCTACTTCTAAGGAATTTTCACTTTATACTCCTTTATCTCTGATGAGGTTTATCAAGCAGCTCTCTCATTAAACAGGCTTTGTAAAGAACCTGCCTGCCCTAGGCACTCTGCTGGCTGATGAACAGATACCACCTTACGCTTTGCATCTTTTTTCTAGTGTCAACAGGGTGCTTCATGTCAAGAGAGTTATTTCCTGGCTTTGAGGAGTGAGTGCAAGCTAAGTGCAGTCTTCCAACAGCCCAACAAGAGGGTCAGTTCCTGAGACATTCTTATCTGAACCACTGATTATCATTTCCTGGGAAGTCGCAGAGAGGAGGGCTCCTGGGCTTGTGGGTGTGAGTGTTCCAATTAGTGCCCATTTTCATATCCTCTCCCCATACATTATCCTTTCATCTTTACATCATTTCAAAAGCCAATTCAGATGAGAAAATTATTCTAGCCTTTGGGTGAAACAACTGACAGGCACACATCTGAGGTGGCGGAGGTGGGAAGTGGCGAACCTTCGGGGGAAGTGAAATGGTTCCCAGAAGGTTGAGCAATGTCTGGGGGAGCCTCTCCCAGGTGGTGAATGTCCGGAGGCAAAGACGGGCCCCCGACGACAAGGTATTCATTTATAATAAACTCCTCCAATGCAGGTTTGGACTGGGGATGAAACTGGGGAAGTGGAATATCCCCAGTATGTATAAAAGGTCTGTAGATAAGTGCATCCACTACTCAAGAGCTTCAAACATTAACTTTTTTGATGCCGAAGGCCCTAACTGAGGCAAAGCAAAAACAATAGTAAGAAGAGTGAGGAGTGAGAAAGGAGAGAAAGTTTAAGCTGTATAGTCCAAAGACTTGAAAAGCTACGAAGTCGATGTTTTATCATCATTATTGGAAAATCAATATTTTATTATTTTTATACTTTTTTATTGTGGGAAAAATACACATAACATAAATTTATCATTTTAAATAACCATTTTAGTGCATAGTCCAGTGGTATTTAGTACATGCATATTCCTGCGGGACCTTCACCGCCATCCACCTCCAGAGCTCTTTTCATCTTCCGAAATTGAAATTCTATGCCCATTAAACAACAACTCCTCATTCCCCTGTCCCTCCGCCCCCCCCCACCCCCGTCCCTGGCAACCACTATTCCGCCTGTCTCTATGACTTTGACCTCAGATAATTGAAAAGTCTGTTTTCATGCCAGCACCACACTCTTTCTATTACTGTGGCTTTGCACTGTAGTAAGTTTTGAAATCGGAAATTATGAGTCTACTAGCTTTGTTCTTCTTTTTCAGGATTGTTTTGGTTATTTGGAATCCCTTGGGATTCCAGATAAATTTCAGTGTTGGTTTTTCTATTTCTGTAAAAAAAATCATTGGACTTTTCATGTGGATTGTCTTAAATCTGTAGCTTGCTTTGGATTGTATTGACATTTTAATAATATTAAGTCTTCCAATCCATAAACATGGGATGCCTTCCCATTTGGCTGTCTTCTTTAATTTCTTTTCAGTAATGTCTTATACTTTTCAATGGACAAGTCTCTCACATCCTTGGTTAAATTAAATCCTAAGCATTTTGTCCTTTTTGGTGCTATTGTTTCCTTAATTTTTCCAGATTATTTTTGTTAGTTTAAAAACCAATTTTAACACCAAATTAGCAATAGCACGAATATCTCTGGCACAGAAATAAATTGAATCTAAAATTAGAGTCAATTCACAGAGTGCGAACTAAAGCCAAGTGGAAAAAACAACAAACCCTATTCGCTGGTTTAGGTGTTCCAGGTGGAAACACACACACACACACACACACACACACACACATACACACACACACACACGGTGACTAGTCTGTGTTGAGTGCCTTCTCCACTACTTCCCTGGGTTACAGCGGCTGACCGGCTGGCTGGCTGGCTGGCTGGAGTGAAGATGGAGAGAGAAATATCTACAAGTAGTAGGTAGGATGCCTAAATTTTTTTTTTCTTAAAACTGCTTTATCAACTTGAAATCAACTAAATTAACCTAATCCTTTCCTCTAAAGATTATAACTAGTGTAAGCAGATGTGGGTTACCATAAGAGAAAGGTGGGTATTGGATACTGATAAGGAAAGCATTCTTTGGGGAGCCTGACCAGGTTGGATATAACCAGTATTATGGTGGGAAGTGTTTAATAATTGGCTCTCTGGATTGAAGGTGAGGGATCCCTGATTTATAGTTTCCCAATCTCCATGGCCAATTTCAAGTTACCAAAGTGGTGTCACTGAATGAGTACACGGGAAGAGGCGCACACAGCGGGCCCTGTGCTGGACAGTAAAGCCAGGTCAGACTCACCAATGGAAGCAACTGAACTACTATTCCAGCGTGGATCAGTTTTAAACATTCTGTAAGAGATATAGCTTCCCCTCTGACACCCTCATCTAAAGATGCCTGCTTTCCTCCTGTCCCCAAATTCTCGAATTCTAGCCTTGTTTCTTATGGTTCTCTTCTATGGCCAAAATCTAAATCCTGAGTTTAAGCTCAGATCTCCCAACTTTATCTTTATACGTTATGCTCTTGAAAGTCATTCAAAAAAACATTATAGGAAATTTTTGCCTCAATACATACACTCTACAGAAAAAATGGATGTAATAACAAAAAGAAATATTACTAGGTATGCCACTCTTCAGAGGTAACCATTGCAGATTTTTTGAGATGTAGCTTTCTAGGCATTTTTGTTTACTTGTTTTTGCATTAATGTGTATTTATACATTTTAATATATTTTATATATTTATAAAAGCATAAAATAAAAATACTATACCACATGCAATGTTTTATGATCTATTTTTAGTTTCAAAAATATTATAATTTTGTAACTGAGGAACACAGAATTAAAAGGGAGGTTTTATGAGAGAAAGCATAGAATCCAAACTAGATTCTCAGAGACCCGATTCCATTAACTATGTCTTACAAAAAGGATTCTCTGATTCTATAAACATTAAATACTAACACTTCTTGGAAAATCCATAATATATTTTAGCATATTAAATATCCTAAGTATACCTATATGCTTTAGTTGGTGTTTACTGAGTAAAATTATTGAAATATTAAACACTAATTCTATTAGTATAATAATACTAAGTAAAATAATTAGAAATAACTTATTTTTCATGAAACACCTATTTCACAGAACATTAAAAAAATAATTTTAAGCTTCTTTCTGGATGTGCAATGACTTATTAATCCAGTCATATACCACTGGTTATTTAGGGAGTTCCAACTGGTGTCCACTGACCCCAAAGCTAGGACAGACATTTTGGAAGCAAGGTAGCAAAAGTGTGCACACTTTATATTTCCCTCCAGAAACTGACTCATTCTGTGCAACCACCCTCTGAGCCCTCAGAAACACTAGATGGAATATTATTTTTAGCCTGCACAATAATGTTCGTTCTCCTTCTAATGACATTCATTTGTGCACTAGTCTCCCACTCCATTTTCAGGCTCAGTAGGTGGGAACTTTATTTGTTATTGTCATTGTTTGAGTTTAGTTTGATTTGCCAATTTTTAAAATGTATTTGCCATAACATTGTTGCAACTAGCATTTGTTTAACTGGGAATAAAAACCTACATGTTACATTCTAGAAACATAAGTCATTGATGTGAAGATAGCTGAGCAAAGAGTTTATAGTTATAGGAAAAAGCAGAGACAGAAAAAAGAAAAAAAGACTGTATCCCTGCATTTTGCTTTCAAACACAATAAGTCCTAAAAGGAATTTACAGAGAATACTACCTATGCTTGACGGTAGCTTAAATTACTGAAGTAATAGTAAAGCTTTCTACTATGCTCCAATTTAAAACATTAGAAAAGAGTTTGGTAATGTAAGCTCAGTTAATACGTCTGTTCATGGATAAAGATTAATGTATGAAAAGCAGATGAATTTCAGCTTAAATGTTATAATGCATAATTTATCTTGAAGAAAGCTAGATGCCTTTTGAAAAACTTTGAAAGTTATTTTTCTAAGGAAACAATTCTGTTTGAGAATAGTTCAGGCTACTTATGTTTTATACTTATTTTTTTCTTTTTTCTACTCTAAAAACACTTTGGTCACTTCCTCATTTAATCCCTCAAAAATAGATAGATGCTTGGTACTTTTAATTAAAAAGAGCCCATGAGGTTGAAGTTAATGAGACTGGATCAGTTCATGGATACCTTTAAATATATCTGTGATCCACAAATTTGTTATAATTATTATATTCAGTGCCTGACATGTCAGGAAATATAACGTAAATTTATGTTTAAAGAGTATAATTATGTTTTCAGGTAATATTCACAATATTTTTTCTTCAACTTCTGGACAATTTTGAGGTACAATGGGTCCAATTGCTCATTTAAAAAACAAAACAAAACAAAAACCTCTTAATACTCTATTTTCTCCATATTTCCAGACTCAAAGATATTAAAAGATCTGAAAAGCCTTCCCTTAAACACACATGCATACAATAAACACACCTGAGAATATTTTGCCTTTTTTTAACCTAGCATTTCCCAACCGTAGCTTCTTGATGGAAAGTCCCCTAAGGGCACAGACAGTATATCCTTAGTACAAACTCATCAAAGTATCCAGTGCTTATTCGTGTCAATAAGTATCACCTGGATGAGTGCGTGAATGAATGAATGAAGTTTTGGAAACCAACAAGTAAGCCTGGTGCTCCGCATAGGACATATTCGTAAAAATGTAATTCTAAATGAAACTTGCTTTGACACCTGAAACAACCCAATAACATGAGCATCCATTGCAGCCTTCAAAATCTAGTGCAAGTCTCACTGCCTCTAAGACTCCTTCTTTTACTGTTCTAGTTGCCATCAATCTTCTTCTCCTCTGAAATTTTATAGCACGTTTAGTCTCTACCACATGATTTAGCACTGAATTATATACTATTTCGTAGAATGCACTACAGCATATTTGATTTATGACTATTTGACTTCTGGCTATGCACAATTTTAGTGGCCTGAGAATTATAACCATCATATAATAACAACCACGCAGTGCACAGATAAGCCACTCCGTTATTTTGGTTGTATGATTAATAACTGTATATCCCTTTATATTGATAAGATCCATTTAAATCTATTACATTATGTAGTTTTCACAATGGTGTGGTGGATATTGGTGAAATTATCTCATTTTATAGATGGAGAAAAAACGAAGTCAGTTAAACAACATCCCAATGATTAGATATTCATTAGATTATGGGCTAAACCCTAGCACTTATGACATCCAAAGCCCATTTACTTGCTTCCCAGTCTATTTTCTGAGTTGCTCAAGGTAAGCCTTCTTTTAACGTTCAGAACCCACCCAGTTCTCCAACCTTTCTGCCCTGCACAACTTTTATCCCAGACTCTAGCTTCCAGACAATCAGTGATTCAAGAGGAAGAACAGAGAGAGTGGAAGAGAGGAAATAGAGAAAAATCTGAGGAAAGTAGAGAAAGGGGAGGATGCTAAGGAGTAGAGACCCAGACTGGAGGACTGGAGGCCTATCTGGCTAGCAGATGTGTTTTGTTTGGCCATCACAGAGCATTTTTTTTTAAAGTGTATTCACTGCCAACTTTTAAAATGGCAAGTGTTCTCATCTATATTTCTGGCTTCTTTTGAAAATACGAGACGAATGGCAAATTAGGGTCAAATTTCTGCATGGTGACAATTGGCTCCAGCTGAGTAATGGCTGCGCCCTTCAGGCAGGGCATGTGCCCTCCAGCGGACCTCAGTCCCAACCCTTTCTCTCATTTAATTCCAGGTAGCTTCGCTCTTCCAGCCTCTTCAGGGGTTTGTGGCTGTTTCTTCCACATGAAGAACTAAGATGAGCTTTATTTTGTGGCATCTTTGTCCTTCTATAGATATATTTAGCTTTAATGGGTTTATTTTGGTATGTACATCTTAATCGGAGGCCTACCTGAAGTCAAACTTTTTTTAACTGAAGAAATGCATTCATTGAACAAATATTTCTTGAGTGCCTACAATGTACCTGGCATTGTTTAGGAATCAATCTCATTACTTCAAAGTTCTATCTTAGATTTCCCCTAAAATGATTATTGATTATAATATCCGATAAAGAGTCAGTCTCATGACTTAGATACAAATGCTTTCAATAATGCACAATTCAGGACCGAATTTTGATAATGATTTGGCTCTCAAACCTAAGAATAGCTTTAAGGATTCCAAATGATAAAGTAAGCCTGTAGCAGATGAAAGTGCACAAAAGGGTTGATTTGAATATGTTAATGATTTCTGATGTTATTTTCTCAACTCTTATGTACATGAAAAATAATACAATTTTTAAATTAGGTTTGTCTCAAAAGCCAGAAAGACTTTGGTTTGAAGGTAAACAGATGAGCCAAAGCTTATTACCTAATTTCTTTATGTGTTACCCAGAAATTCAAATGTAGAAAAAGGTGAGCACAAAACAGATACATATAGATACATTCCTCTAAATCTTATTATCATCCCCAGACATCTCCTCAAAAGCTCTGTTACATTCCTCTTAGAAATGACTGAATTTCATGAAACCTATGTGGCTATACCTTTAATTTCTGATTCACTACAAAAAAAGGCAAATCAGGAATTATGAAGAGTTCAACGAGACTACTAAAAAGGTTTTATGTGATTGGTACCATGTGTATCTTGCGGCTGCCCTAACAAATTATTAAAAGCTTAGTGGCTTAAGACAACAGAAATTTATGTTCCTACAGTTATGAACGAGAAGTCGGAAGTCAAGGTGCTGGCAGGCCCACTGTCCCTCTGAAAGCCATACGGGAGGCCCTCCATTGCCTCTCCCAGATTCCTGTGGCTCTAGAGGTTCCTTAGTTGGAGGCTGCAAAATTTAAAAATCTGCTCCTGTCTTCACATAACCTTTTCTTCTGTATCTGTGTCTTCTCTTCGTCTCTTACAAGGATACTTGTCATAGGCTTTAAGGCCCACCAGAGTAATCCAGGACAGTCTCACATTAAGATTCTTAAATTAATGATCTGTGCAAAGATACCTTTTTGCAAATAAGGTCACATTTCCAGGGCCCGGGGGTTAAGGCGTGGACATATTTTTGGAAGGTGGTCCACGGTTAGAGAGATTATGCCACATTTTGCTGTTTGAGCTTTTGATACACCTGGTAGAAACATTTATAAAATGCAGGCGTACTATTTATACTTAATTCAATGTAATGCTTATGGTTAATTCTATAAACAGTTTAACATGAAATTCTTGGTTTCAACAATGCAAGCCTTAATTCTGCTATTATTTCTGTAAGGTAATTAGATATGATTATGACATACCTGCATATTTGTTTTCCATGAATATTTAAAATATTAGTTTTGCTATTTAAATAATACTGTAAGCTCTGAAAATTCAAGGACTGTGCTTATATTTATTTCTGTTTTCTGCTCAATACTTAAATCAGTTTAATATACATAAGTAGATATTTATTCCATGCTTTTTGATTAGTACATTCATTTTGAAATGAGTCTTTATCCACAGTCTCTGCAGAGATTTTGTTAAAGGTATGAATGTGCTAGAAGAAGAAGGGCAGCTTCTGTATGGCCGAATATTTTCCTTTGGGGGCAGAGCAAGGCATGACCAAGGCTAGCTCTAGGCTTGTCATTTCTTAATTATCCCCCCCCACGCCCCTAAGTCCTTCCATTTGGCTGTTCGAATTGACCCACATACCTGCTTCTAGAAGGCATAGGTAGGAAGAACAAGTCTGCTCAAGAGAAGAGGTACGTGAATAGGGCTTAGGAATCTTGACAGAAGCCTTTGAGTGATTTAGTTAGGAGCGAGGCTCTAAAGAATTGCCACTGGGAAGTGTGCCTATGGAACTCATGAAGATTGTATTAACACCTTCGTTAGAACTGTGTTGAAGGATTTTCTTGGGACGAACGAAGAAAGGAAGGGAGGGAGAAACGAGGGAGGGTGAGAGAGACCTTTAATTCCAATATATATTAAGATCAATAGAAGTGTTATTTTTAGGTTCAGAGAACTTAAATTTTTAAGTTTCAGAGAAGTTTTTTGAGACATACTAAGAGATGTCAGAGGAAGAGAAATTAAACACAAGTGTGTAGAAAAGTAAAGAAATTTTGCACTGAGTTGGTGGTTGTAGGAAACAAATTAAAATAGAATGTCAGGAGCTGGCTGGAGGCACTTGGTAGCAGAGAAAAACTAATGAAAAGGGGAAAAATGTGTTTGTGGAGCAGGCTGGAGAAATACAGAGCCTCCGCCTGCTGCAATTACAATACGAATATCTGGTCAGTCCGGGGCTGCTGGAAGGAATCATTAGTGTTGGTTAAATGAGTGTTTCTGCTGCTCAAATAATAAGGCACCTTCGAGGCATCGTAAGCTGGGTTACAGTATTGAAGCAATCCTCTTGATACTTCATTAATTAACTAAGACCACCCTCTCCTAGGCTTCTTCAAACCTCGCCCGACAGAGTTCATGGGTTTTTTTTCCTAGGTAGAGAAAGAAAACCTAGTTTAATCATATCCTTTTGTTCATTTTAAGTAGAGGTCACTTAGTTTCCCTTAAGCTCAGTGAAAACATTATCCAGGCAAAGATTCCACTTCGCACTGAAATAACTATTAATTCATAGCCCCAGATTAGCCTCTAAATGGTTTTCCTCTAAACAAGGAAAATTGTAAAACTCTGAGTGTTCGGTGAGGGACCGGATGAAAGGGACTGGATGAGGGCTGGTTGGTTTCTACAGACAGTCCTGCTTAGGAGATGTGTGAGCTCTACTGTCCCTTTTCTAGCTGTCTAGCCAAGGCGTCTCTGAATGATCAAGGATTGTTTTCAAAGCAAATTGATAAGAGACTAAAAGATCCAGTCTGAGTTTAGGGGACCTTATCTTTTTTCCTTAAAATGCCTACCACACTATATGTGAAACACAAATAGGTAAAATTAAATCATACGTGGCCAAAAAATAAATTTTCTTTTACCACAATGGATAGCTCTGTGATCTTCTGGAAATCAAAAGCAGTGACAAGGTCGAGATGTGTGTGAAGTGAAGAAAGGAGAAACGCTATGGGTAAGAACCATCAAACACAGAGAACAAAGCTCCCTCTTGTTGTGTGGCGAGGGCACGGGCGAGGAACGTGTCCACTAGGTGGCGAGTCATCTCTTACATTAGTCCCATCATTGAAGAACCCATCGGCTAAGCATTGCAATGGGTGGAAGAAAAGTAAATGTGGGTCATTTGCTTTTAAAATCACTTTTCTCTGATGATCACAGTTTTGAATAGCGGTGAGAAAAATCCAGATCACTCTCTTACTTTAAAAATTGCCTGCTATCAGTTTGGAAGATTTCGTCATCAAGGTTCTGGATTTTAAACAGAGTTAAAGAATTTTGAGACTGAAAGCAACCTTAGATTTGATCCCAGAGATCATCCTTGTTTAGCAGATGAGATACTGAAAACCAAGGATATCAAATCAGTTGCCTTGGATTATATCATTAGATGGTGAGAGACCCCAAATTAGATTCCATGTCACTTGAGTGATCCCAATCCAGGTTAAAAGCTTTCGTCAATAAATGTGCTTACATGCATGTTAAGTTCTAGAAACAAAGCTGGAGGCTGAAGATACAGAAGTAGCATCTGCCTTGAATCAGCCCTTAAGGTATAGCTGGAGAAACAAGTAATCTAACAGGCAATAACAATACAACGAGGGCATTAAACGGTGACCAGTGAAGTCTGCCTAGGGCTCGGAGCTGCATGCGGCAAGGCAAGGGCGGACCCTGCGAAAAGGGAGGCAAGGCTGAGTGGGAGAGGAGCTGAGTTCTGAAACTGGTCCAAGGACTCTAACCAAGGAAAAGGCGAGGGGTTCAGGGTCAGGGATTTGGTTAGAAACAGAGCACATAGTGCCACAGTGAGGCTGTGCCGTAACCAGGCTGGCTCCAGGGCGCATTTGGAGTCATTGCTGTTCAAAGCTGAAGTCTGGGCAAGTGAGTAGAGACCAGGAGTTCCGCAGGATTCAATCCCAAGGGAAGTCAGAGGGCCAGGCTAGGCCCACCTTGACAGGGAAGCTGAGTGGTGTGATCAGGTAACCGAGTAAGGATGCAAGAATCTGGGCTGCAAGTCCATTGTGCCCTAGTCAAGAAGCAACAGGTATGCTTTCTGATGGGACAAGAAACAGTTGCAAGACGTGAACAGCCTGGAACCTGCTGGCAAGAGCATATCCGCAGAATGAACTTCCTTCCGTCCTTCCTTCCTTTCTTCTTTCCTTCCTCCCTTCTTCCTATTTTTCTCCATAAAGCTATATAGAGATTGGATTTACTTACCTGACAAGTGCCCCTAGCTATGGTGTTATCTTTAACAAATTCAGCATGCAAAATTTCAAAACTCCATGCTCATCTCAAAACATATTTAAGAAGATTTGGTGAGAGAGCGAACGAGAAAAGGTGTTAAAGAAAATGACCCCTTGTGAAAAGAAGCTGTCTTGGAATCCATTTGTGGAGAATCTCTAGCTGTGTGTGACCTCCCACGTGGGTGGTGCCAGGAACAGTTTTCAGTTGAGAGGAAGCGCTGGTTCCTGGGGCAGAGGGAAGCGAAAACACAAAGCAAATTGTCTGTGAGGAAGACAGTTCTTCCTTTATTCTAGAAAGTGAGTGCCGGATCAGGCTATTATTAATCCACTCCTACACGAATTTTGCCTCTAGACCTTATGCTATTTACCTGTTTTCTCTGACAGGAAATTGGCTTTCCAGAGCACAGAGAAAAGCCCCAAGGTTGGTCTTAGGTCCTAACTGTGTAATGTCACTGTGAAGCATGTCCCCGCTAGGGTAAAGCTGAGTTTTCCGTCGGAGGCTGACTGTGTTCATTACCTGTAACTCAAAACATTTCACTCAAACCAAATATACATCTTGGTTTATTGTTCAAATGAGTCTGGAATATGCCACTTATCTGGGACATTAATTTCTGAAGATATGCTACAATGTTTTTAGCCTCCAAAACCATTATGGGATTATTTTAATAAACAACGCAACATATTATGAGCTTTGAGGAGAGCTTGTGGGTTTCTGGCATTGTTCTACTTCTTGGCCTATGTGATAGTTCCATGATATTTTGCTTTGTAATCATTTATGTTATGTTTTATACTTTTCTTCATGTGTATTATATTTCACCGTAAAAAAAGATTTAAAAAATGTTGTAGCCTATTTTTGAACTTGTGAGGCCCTTCAAGAAACAGTGAAGTGCTAGCAAACTCAATACAGTAGTCCCCCTTATCTGTGGTTTTGCTTTCCATAATCTGAAAATATTAAATGGAAAATTCCAAAAATTCATGAGCCTAAGATTGCTTGTTTTTCTAAGTAGCATGATGAAATCTTGTGCTGTTTTTCTCTGTCCCATCCAGGATGTGAATCATCCCTTTGTCCAGTGTGTCCATGTTGTATATGCTACCTGCCCATTGGTCACTTAGTAGCCTTCTTAGTTATCAGATCAGGTATCGGAGGCAGAGAGAAGGAGAGGGAGAGAGAAAAAGAACTTATTACAGTGTATTGTTATAATTGTCTTATTATTGTTGTTAATCTCTTACTGTGCCTAATTTAGAAATTCAACTTTGTCAAAGGTGTGCATATGTGTGTTTATCCACATATAAACATAGTATATGCAAGGCTTGTTACTATTGGAGATTTCAGGCATCCACTGGGAGCCTTCAAACGTATTCCCTGCAGATAAGGGGGACTGCTGTAGCAGTATTCCATGAGATCCACTGACAATGAAAAACTATTTTCGAGGTATATAATAATAATTTATTTGATAGTTGTACTTTGAAAGTAAAGTATTTTAATGCATTCTTCCACTGCCTTTTTAGTGACTTGCAAACACTTCACAAATATCTTTTTGCTTTCATTCCTGATACCCTCAGGTGAGGGGATGTTGGCCCAGTTAACTAAATGGCATAACTTAAGGAAAGGAGAATTCTGAAAGTAATTATTTCATGTTTAAACTCTATCTTTTGAACTCTCATGTCTTAGTTTTGGACTTTCTCTCTGAGGAGGAATGTGTTCTTGGCATAGTATTGTATGCCATTCATTCACCTCAGAAAAGTTAGCTGACCTCCAGAAACATTTGCCCTTCTGTTAACTTATGCCAGGTGCGCTAGTGACAGAACCCGAGACTCAGGGGCTGCAGGTTCATGTTCACTACAACAGACCTGTGTTTTTGATCCTTTCCTAAATGCTCCGCCAGTTTAAACTGGTCTTCTGCCTTCCTTTGTTAGACAGTGTCCATACATCTCCTCCATACAATACTAGAAAGGGTTCATATGAGACTGATACTGCCAAGTTTGGGTCCAATCAAAATCTGTGGTTTCTGTTTCAAACCGACCTTCAGTCTTTGGTGTTTGAGCATGTTTAATCTTGGCAAAGTTTTGCTTCCTTTTTCTAAGAATAAACTATTATAAACCTCAAAGGCTTCTTGCCCATCTAATAGTTCTTAGAAAGGAAATTATCATTGTGTGAATGAACTTAGCAGGGTAGCATTCATGAGACATAAGAGGAAAATAACCAAGATAAGAGAAAGAACTGCTAGAAAGCAGCAGGCTAAACAATTGTCAGAGCTCACACAATGCTGGGAATATTTCTTGTTTTAACCATTTAGAATAAAAATATCTTGCAGTACACAATGCCTCGGGTAGCATCTTCTGAAGGGTATTGCCTTAGTCATGGGGCTACCTTGGCTCGAGACTAAAAGTTGCTCTAGATATGCCCTAAACTTTTTTAAAAAGTTTAAAAGCAAACCATGAAAGGACTCAGCCAATTTCTAGTATCTTAACTGAATTCCAGAAAAATACTCTTCAAAGAAAAACAATAAAATCTAGCAAACAAAAATGTAAAATGCATAACATCTGTTATCTAATCAAAATTTACTAATCATAAAAAGAAGCAAGAACATATGACCAACAACTATAAGAATTAATTATAGAAGCAAACACATGTAACAGAGATGATGGAACTGACCTACACATAAGGACATTAAAACAGCTATTATCAATATGCTTCTAAATTCAACAAGATGGAGGAAATATGAACATGAGGATAAGAGAAAAGGAAGATAGAGAAAAACCCATACCCTGGCTGGTGTGGCTCAGTTGGTTGGAGCATCATCCCATACACCAAAATGTTGGGGGTTCAATTTCCGGTCAGGGCACATGGCCGGGATGCAGATTCAATCCCCAGGTGGGGCATGTATGGGAGGCAACCAATCAATGTTTCTCTCTCACATTGTTATCTGTCTGTCTGTCTGTCTCTCTCTTTCCCCCTTCCTCTCTCTCTAAAATAAATAAACATTTTTTAAAATAATGAAAATAAATAAAAACCCGAATAGCAGCCTTAGAGCTGAAAAGTACTGGAAATAAGAAAAATCATGAATGGGATTCATGGCTGATTAGATACTGCAGAAGAAAACATCAGCAATTTGAACTAATAGCAATAAGAACCATCTCAGATGAAGGCGAGGGGGTGGGGAGCTAAAACTAATGAACAGAATCTCACTGAGCTGAGGGACAATAGCAACAGTTCTAACACATACTGCACAGAATTACAGTCTCAGGAGAAGGGGGGGAAAGGGAACAGAAAAATATTTTAAGAAACAAAGATCACATTAAAACCTGTTTTCAGGCAAATAAATGTTAGGAGAATTTATTATCCGAAAACCTAATGGGAGCTCTTCAGACAGAAGGAAAATTTGGATCTGCACAAAGGAATGCAGACTATCAGAAATGGTGGATATACAACACATTTTTCTCATTTTAATACATTAAAAGACAAATATTTAAAGCAAAAGTAATAACAGTGCACTATGTAGTTTATAATAAAGGTAAAAATAGAAAATATTTGCCACACATATAAATAACAGATGATTTGTTTGCAGAATATAGAAATAACTCCTATGAATTAATAAGAAAAAAATTGTTTCTGACAGAAAAGAAAACACAAATACCCATGAGGATGGTAAAGATTCTCAACCTTTTGAGAAATTAGGGAAACAAAACTTAAAATCACAATGAGATACCAGCTAAAATTCACCAACTGGCAAAAGTTAGAAGGTTTGACAACATTTTGTGTTGGTGTCAACATATAGAAATAGGAACTCAAACCCTTGCTGGTATAAGCACTGTGGGCGGGGGGAGATTCTTTGTCTAGTAAAATTCCACTTATAAGTATGGTCTATAGAGAAATTCTTGAGTAAGTATACTAGGAGATCTACACAAGAATGTGCATTACGACAATCTTTGTAGGAATAAAAACTGAGAAACCCAAATGTATGCTGACAAGTGAATGGATAAGTTAAATTATGGTATAGTCTTATAGTGATATACCACGTACCACTGAAAAACAATTTATAGTTATATGCAACAATGAATAAATTACAGAATCATAACACTGAGCAAAAGTTGCAAGTCACTTATTGCTTATTATCTATGAGATGATATCGAAAACAGACCAAGTTAATTAATATGCAATATTCTTCTCTGTCTTTCCACTAGACCCTGTAGTGTATTTATCATAGTAATATTAAATCTCTGACATATCTTTTTTTTAAAGATCTTATTTATTTATTTTTGAGAGAGAGGAAGGGAGGTTATAAAGAGAGGGAGGAAAACATAGATATGTGAGAGAAACATCAATTCCCTGCATGTGCCCTGAATGGGAATCAAACTGGCAACCCTTTAGTTTGCGGGACTATGCCCAACCCACTGAACCACACCAGTCAGGGCTTTGATATATCTTACACTGGGCTATCTCTGCACCTGATTCTGTAACCATCTGATTGTATTTTCCTCTTGACCATGGGCCACATTTTCTTACCAGTAGATACAGCTCAAAGTTTTTTATTGTGTGCCCAATATCGTTCCTAAAAGGACAGTAGAGACTCAAGTAATACCGCTAGAATCAGGCATGCTCTGCTTCTGTCATGCCACTGGTATTGACACTGAGTCAATCTAATCCACAGATTAGCTGGATCTGGGCTCTGTTACAGCTTTAGTTATTCAATTCAAATAATTCAACGGAGGACTCAGGACCTTCCCCTTAGCAGGACTTGAGATCTGAGCAGTCACAAAACTGCAGCTGCTAGCTCTTTGGATGTGGAAGGTGCCTCTTTGCTTTTACTACCAGTAAATGCCAGCTTTTGGGGTTTCTGGAGAGCTCCCTTTGCTCCCTAGTGCTGTTATTGGCCTTCTGTATCCCAGGAAATGTCTAGCTGTATTCTTGGGAGGGCTGAGATGAAGCCTTCAGTGGAGGCCTTGAGATTTTTATTCTCCTGTCCTGCTCTCCCCTGCAGATGCTACCTTACTCTCAAGGAAAGCTTGGGGATCATCGGAGCGATTGCTGTCCATTCCCCCCATCCTGCCTCTAGCCTTCAGCACTGTACTACTGTACTCGCATGTACCCGCGGAGTCCATGGGAAAGAGTTGATGGGAGGTGGAGACTTGCTCTAGGTCATGGACGTGTTGGGATTCTAATCTATCACAGCAGTTCACATGCAGCTGCTAAAAGTTTACTAAAAGTTTGGCTAGTTTTTTGTTACTGCCTCCTGTGGCAGACTTCTCCTCCCCCTGCCCAGCAGAAATGAAAGTAGCCATGGGTTTTACCTTGTGGATTTTAGTTCATTTAGTTTTCTTTACATCTTCAGTACTCTGATTAGTTTTAAATACCAAAATTGTGCAACTTATCTGGACTGTCCTTCACTGTTAGGAGTGACAGGTTCTTGTGATGTACTAAATTGTTAGTGGAAGCAGAAGATGAGGTTTTGAGTTTTAAAAAAGAATTCACAAACAGGTGCTTAAAAATTATATTGCTTTTTTGTTAATTGAAAAATATTGCATATTTATTATTAAAACTCAATTATACAAAAATCACAACAATCTCAGATACATAATTATTAAAAGTCCGTTTCAATCCCACCCCACAGACACACAACTTGTAAGTGTGTTGTCGCATTGTTCTAAATAGCAAACACAGTTTGTAAACTCAAAAGTAATCTGATCCATCACAACCGATTTTAAATACAACTGTGTAGGCTGACCAAGGTAAGTTAAAGTTATTTATACATGTGATTAGGATAGATGGTATCTCCATATAAAATTACTCTCCTGAACATTTATAAATAACATACAATAACTTTCCTCTTCTCTTTCCCCAGCAAGCCTTGATGGTAGTCTAATCTTATGACAACAAAATTTTATTACAGCAAAGTAACCTTCAATACATTTTGACTGAAGATCTGCACCAAAGAGAAACAGATTAGCTGAAAGAAGATTGAAATCAAGCTGAGGTGTATCCTTGATGGATGTTTTGATGACAGAATCTAGAGGCCAAGAAGTCCCATGATGTGTCTGTAAGATGGAGACCCAGGAAAGCCAGTGGTGTAAATCAGTTTGAGTCTAGAGTCCTGAGAACCAGGGGAGCTGACGGTGTAGGTCCTTGTCTGAGGCCAAAGGTCTAAGAAGGGGGACAGGGTGGGTGGTGTGCTTCTGTAAGTCCTAGAGTCCAAAGGCCATAGAAAAAAGAGTTCTGATTTTCTTGGAAAGGAGAGATTACCCAGCGGAGGAAGAGAGTGAGAATTCACCCTTCCTCTGCCTTTTTGTTGTACTTGGGCCCTCGATGGCTGGGATGGTGCCTCCCCACATTGGTGACGGTGGATCTTCTTTGTTCAAATGCTAATCTCCTTCAGAAAGACCCTTGCAGACACACTCTACAATAATGTTTTGCCAGTTACTTGGGTATGCCTTGACCCAGTGAAGCTGACATAAAATTAACCATCACAGAGCGTAACGGAGACTGAGGGGACAGAAAACCATTGACTTATCTGGAAAAAATTGTGCGTACAGAAATATCATTCTTGCCTTGTTCATCATCATTAATAATTTTTTTAAATGTTTTTGTGAACCTATTATAAGATAAATAATTTTTTCCCTGGAGACGTCAAATGAATAATACATTTAGCAGAATTCAGGAACTCTTTCTTAAAAAATGAGAAACATTTGATACTCATAAATAAAAGTGATAGTTTCTGGTTGTATAATGGCATGCCACAATAAATATTCCAGCTTGGAGATCAAAAGTTCTAAAGGAACTTTTTTCCTTTGGAACTTTTATTACACCTTGGAGACCAAAAAGTTCTGAAAGAATTGTTTTTCTTAAGGAAGAACTTTAGCCTCAATAGACTGTCTCAGTTCATATGTTATAACTGCTTATTCCATTGACTTTACAGCTTATGTTACTCCATCATTCAACACACATTTATAGACCACCTGCTGTATGCCAGGTGTTGTGCTAGATGCTATTGGGACTGGGACAAAAAAAATGGAGCAAAATCAAACACAGTCCTTGCCCTCATGGTGCTTACACTCAGCTGGGGAAGGCAGACATTGTTCCAATAACCACAATAAGTAACGTGAAGTTCCAAGTGGAGACAAAGGCTCTTCTTATAAAGAACGTATTTTATAAAAGCATATGACAGGAGAGCCTGACCTATCCTTCAATAATCAGAAAAGACTTCCCCAAATCTGAGATCTAAAGGATGAATGCAGCTTAACTAAATGAGCAAAGAGGTTTGGTTCAGACAAAGTGAATGGCACATGCAAAGGCCATGTGTCAACAGCATCTTTAGGGACTTGACATTAGTGCAGCTGAGAGGAAGAAATCAAGGGAACTGATGGTTTGAGATGAGACACAGAGGCATGCTGAGTTCTGACCATGCAGTTTTAAATGATTTGTGTTCTCATATTTATCCTAAGAGTACCAGGAAATAAGAAGAGGGGATTTGGTGAACATTGGGAGAGAGCAGTTGAAGAGTGACTAATCAGAATAATATTTTTAAAATGTCAGCCTACTTTCAATGTGGAAAAGTTGGAAGGGGCCATGGATGCAGGGAAACTAGCTAGTAGATTTTGCCGAATAGGCTTGGTGGGAGGATGAGTCTCTGTACCAATATGTTGTCAGTATAGAATGAGAGAAATAAACTATCATTTGAGATATTTCAGAGGTAAAATTGACAGGACTTGATGATAAATTTGAATTGGGGGAGGTAAGGAAGAAGGAAACATCGAAGGTCACTTTCAGAATTTGGCTTGCATAATTGATTGGATGATGATGCCAATTGAGATGGGAAATGCTATGTAAGGATGAGTCCTTAGCAAAAGATCAAGAATTTGATCTTGGATACTTTAAGTACAAAGTGCCACTGCAAAATCTAAGTGGAGATGTAAATAAGCAATTGTATTTATAGGTCTGGAATTTAGAGAGAATGTCAAGACTAGATACATATTAGTAAGATAAGTATCTAAAGTACAAAGATGAAAGAATTTGGACAGGGGGAGTACAGAGTGAAAAGAGGGAGAGAAAAACACAACTATAGCCATGCTTGAAGAATCCCAAAGTACAATGTGTCTCTTTCCTGACATGATACCCGAGAAGGATACATGTCACTTCTGTGGTGTTTCTCCCCCAGCCTCCAAAGCATTACCCAATTCTAATCCTAAGGAAAAATGAGAAACCCAAATTAAGGACCATTCTACAATATAACAGTCTTGTATTGTTCAAAGACTCAAGGTCAAGGAAAGAAAAAGAAGACTGAAGAACTGTTTCAGATTAAATGAGTCTAGAGACATAATGACTAAATGCAATGCATGATCCTGAATTGGATCCTGGAGCTCTCTGAAGGTACAAATAAGCCAAAGTGGTAGGGATAGAGCATCATGGCCTAAAGAGCCAACTCTTCACCCCTAGATAATAAATGACAAGAAGGCAGGAACCATGTCAGCCTTTTTAACTTTTTTTTTATTTTTACTTTTGACTTTAGAGAGGGGGAAGGAAGGGAGAAGAGGAGGGGAGAAATAATGACCTGCTGCCTTCACACACGTGACCCTGAAACCCAGGCATGTGTCCTGACCGGAATCAAAGCAGCTACCTTTTGGTTTGCAGGACAACTCCAAACCAACTGAGTCACACAGGCTGGTGTGTATCAGTCTTATTCATTGCTATATACCTAGTAACCAGCACTCAAAATGTTTTTACCTATATAGTCATTTAAGAAATATTTTCCAAAATAAAGAATGCATGAATGAATAGAGTGTAATTGGTGGATTTTTAGATCTATTAGTTGTTATTTCCATTTTCTGAACTTGGTTGTTCTCTGAGAAAGTTATCATTTCCATTTCCTGAGCTTCTTGGATCCTGTAGAATTATGAGTGGGGGGAATATGTACTTGACTGTTGCTGTTCCTCCCATTGCCCCCTGTGTCCTCCCCCATAATGACTAAGACATTGAATTTCATGCCCACAGTCAATCCACATAGGCATATAGGCACACCTATATGACTGAGAGATTCAGTATAGTTTGAAACCAGGAGAAAGTATGTTATCCCAAAAATAACTAGGGTTTTTTTTTTCCATTACAACACTCTAGCTGCCATTCCTCCAAATCCCAATGCTTGTGCTTTTCACTGCCTTTTATTCTGGAGAGCTGCATAATAACTTTTTTTGTTAAAAATAAGCCAGTTTGTTGGTACCTAATAAGGGCTATTGTTTCATATACATAACAAGTCCATTTTGATCAATCTCAGCGTCGCTCACCAGTACTGAACAGTGTCTTATCCACAGTAGAATCCTGATTATAAACACACAAACACAAATCCATTTACTGGCCATGCAATCTGTTTCACAATAAAGACATTAAGTGATCTCATAGCTTTCCTGTCTGCAAAACAGAAGGTAGTTGGGGTTGATTAACAGAAGCCTCCGCTATGTTTTCTTTAATTGTGCTACAGAAAAGGGGTCTGTATCTCCAATTGAACAGACAATTTATGCTTCATTAAATTCTCCTCTCGTCTTTGCACTTCAGGTACTTCGATTAGATGGCAGCTCTATTTTGAATGGCTCATTCAAGCATGACAACATGCCTGTGGGTATCTAGAGAAGCAGTAGAATTAAAAGCACCCTTTACATCTGGAAGACACTACCTCTCATGTCTTATAATGCTCAATTGAGCCCTGTGGTTCATAAATATTCAGAAGTCAAAAACACTATGTTAGATAAATGAACAGACATCGCAGAATTCCTTGATGGGAGGCTCAACTAATATTTCAAAATTAGAAATTTATTTCTACAGAAGTAAAACATTTGCCTCATCTGGCACATATGAGATGGCTTAGAGATCTATTTATTTTTAATTTCAGTATGCATAGAATATTAACCCTTCAGTAATTAAATATGGCCCACAAATATACAAAGCTTGTATGATGTAAACTTGAAGAGTTTATTTTCTGAAGTTGAATGGTACACTGTATATTTAAACATTTTCTTTGAAATATATTTAATGACACTCCAAATATGTTATGTTCTTATATTTATATATTGACTTCAATTTGCACAAATAAGGAAGTTTCAAATATGTAGGGATAAGATTTTATCTGTTCCTTTACCATTATCATAACTTCATAGAAAATCAGGCAGCCTATAATTCCAGTGGTGAAAAGATGAGATTCTTAAACATGCTTCTCTTTGAAGATAATTAAATTCTAAAACTATTACTGCTTACTTTTCCAGGAAATATTTACAATGTTTTTAATGTTTATATTGATGAGCCAACAAAGTCATACAAAATAATTCTTCCAACCCTTATCATTTCAGTAGACATAGTCTTTAACCAAAATGTAGTCTTCATGACTGGATGTTCATACTCCCTGAAAAAAGAAAGTCCCCACTTTCTCTGGGGTTTCTTTTCATCACTTTGCATTCTGTCTGACAAAATGCCTTCCCAATTTATTCTCTAATTTGCTAACATCCAGATGCCTTAGAAACTGAGCTAGTAGTTATGGTACTCTCTTTGTATTTATATTTTCTCTCTCAAGATGGAAATCAGGGAGTGGTTTAAAGCAATTTAATCACATTTCTCAGTGGTACAGGTTAATCCCAGAAGAAATTCAATGGAAGTATAATGCCTTTCAGAGAAAAGATGGAAAAACCCAGAGAAGCCAATTGAGATGGATATCAGCAATGCTCACTTATTGAGCCCTGGCTGATGGATTTAATTATTCAAAGGCAATCTTAAAATTTCACTGTGTTTCCTCTATGGTTGGGCAAATATTTTTTAATGAAGATTGCCTCTTCAGTTCATTTACTATGTTGCATGCACCAAAGTCCTTTGAGCTGCCGGTATTTGCTTCATGTGTCTCCTTTCTTTCACAGGAGTCGCTGTTCATCTCCTTCCTGCCCCCAAAATGTTACATTCCTTAAACAAACATCCTTTTTCTAAGCCAAGAAACCCTCTGCTCTCCATTTTTGTTGGACTTCCCACACATGGCTGTTAAGCTTTCCTCAAACACAGATCAAACACAGGCTTGGACTCTTCCACTGGTGGCTTTTTCACAAGATCCCTTTTTAAATATTCTTCTGAAAAGAACCTGTCCCTTCCAGGGATTTTTTTTCCCTCACCAGGAATTGATTACTTGTGGACCTTGCCATTTTGACAGTAAGAGCTTCAGTGACAAACTAAACATGGGGGGGATGGCCAAGGGTACAGTTAAAAAACTCTCAATTTATGTGTCCCTTATTGGGCATCTCCTAAGTAAACAGAAAGGGCCAAAGGTAGAAAGAGACAACAAGCAAACCTACCAATAACCTCTGATTAATGAAAGAAGCATACACGAGGAGGAAGAAAACGATTCCTTTGATTCTTTCTTATCTACAACATCCTTGCTTTGCCATTGAGCCAGAAGGTTGTGACTGGTGCGCTCCCAGGGGAGGAATTAATTCAGGCTACAGTTCAGCCTGTGTTCAAAGGCGTGCGTAAGGACACTGTAAATTCACGTTGCCTCTTCAAAAGCAAGAAGGTTTTTCTTAGCTGTCTGTTAAGAGGGTTAAAGGGTGATAGGCTTTTCTTTATCACACAGAGCAACTATTTCCAACATGAGATCATATAAAAATCTACCTAGCATGATTTCAAAATGATGTAAAGCTTTTACTTAGAAAAGAAGTTTAATATAGAGGACGAAGTACATGGTTGAAAGAGTATCCAGAAACTAAAAATTTATAAGAACCTCCCACTTTGGATCTGTCGCTATTAACCTCACTTGTATTTATAAGTTTCCTTAGAATTAACTGTAGGTTTCCTTCTAATGCTGTTTGTTCATGTAGCTAGATCTGTACAGAGATATCTGCTATATCTTGATATATATGTAATTCAATGTAGGATCAGAATTCTCTCTCTCTCTCTCTCTCTGTCTCTCTGTGTACACACATACACACACACACACATACATACATACTATATAATAGAGATTTCTATATATCAATATATATTATAGAGATATATACATATATATCTATGTATCTATATATATAGAGAGGAGAGAGTCAATAAACCAAGTCATAGGGTAACAATTTTAATTCATTTTTTGAACTCACTATCTATACACATACATAAGTATGCACGTATGTGCACCCTGTATTAGTGCTCTTTTGCCTGGAAGAATATCTTTGGATCTTCTTCCAGGCACAAGGTAGGAGAGCATTCCCCTGCCCCTTTGAAGGGAGATGAGGTCATATGACCTGCTTGGCCAGTGAAATGTGAGCAGAATTGGTTTGCTTCGCACCCAGGTAAAGATTTTGAGAGCCATTTGTTTACCTCACCACAGTCCCTCTCTGTTGTTGTGGCGACCACGACAGCGCATAACGACGTGACGTCTCCGTCAGTCTGGGTCCCGAGTGATGTGGGTAGGCAGAGACTCCTGACAGTCTGTGTCGGGCATGAAGCGTCAGCAAGAAGTGCATTTTGGGGGCTAAACCCACTGACACATGGGCATAGTTTGTTACCACAGCATAACCTAGTGCGGGATTCACATGATTTGTTTGGAAAAGGCCAGATAGTAAACTTCTCTTTTTATTTTTCTTAACAAACCTTTTTTAAAAATCTGTTAATCTCCAGGCTGTAGAAAAACAAGCTGCAGACCAAATTCAACCTGTGGCCTTAGTTTCCTTTGCCCTGACCTAGCCTATGCTGAGTGTCAATAAAGTTTTTATTTTTCTCTCTGCATCACTTTCTTTAACTGTCCTGATTATCCTATCAAAATTTCCCAGACAGGAAAAAAGAAGAAATGGAGGTAAAATTATTTAGAAAAAAATTGTTATTTGCTACGTGAAATATTATTTCAACTTAAGCCATGATTTAAAAATACTTGCAAACAAGAATGGTTAAGAATAAATCTTTTCTCCATCATATTTTCTTCATTTTCATGTAAATAACCTATTTCAAATGAATCCCTTCTCTGTCATGTCCAACGCTTCCCAAGATGTGCTTTGTAAAGTATCGTTCCTTTAAGATGCTGTACACACACGCGCACATACACAGTTCTTTGGATAAACAAAAGGAGGCAATTACACATACTGTATCCATGGAATACTCATTAACATAATACCTGTCAATATCATGTGGGATTTCTACTCATCCCAACACGCTCTGGGTGCCCTTGCATTGCCTCTTATTTGGCGCTGGCCTCCTTGAAGTTTAGTCATAGCCGTAGCTCAACTGGTCAAAGTCTAAGCTTATCCTGCTTCCCGAAGCTCTGCATTTGCCCAGCCCTAACACCCAGCTCTAGCTTTACAGCATGTCTGGATAATTTGCATGGCACGTTCAGGCTTGAACACCAGCTGTTGGCAATGGTAAAAATGAATTTTATGCTAAGGCCTGAAACTGCAAAAATATCAGTTATTTTGGTTTTAAAAGAAAAAAACTCAGGAGAAAACATTGGATGGGAGAGGCAGAGGGAGGATTTTTGTTACTTGAGTTTTTAACCTTTCTAGATTAATTGTTTTATAAGAATCAAGAGAATTTGCAGTAGAACTCTCTGAAGAACTTCAGGCTTTTAAAAGCAACAGATTGAGCTCAATAGAGACCTCATCATTGTGATTGAAAATACGTTACATTGAATTACTTGACTCTCATGTACGATGATCATCTTAATTTGCTATGTCATCCAAACCTAATTCAGTATGTGGGCCCCAGAATGAGTAACAAATGTTTCCCATTTAGAATTGCATTAGAATGCTTTACATTAGCAAAATCCAAGGAAGCGAGAATTATGAGACAATAAAGAAATTAAAAGCCAAATTAAATATGCTTTAGATATACTTTATATCTCTATCTGTTATATATGTATATTTTCATATATCTCTATACATAATTTTATTATGTAACTGGAAAAAGTTTGAGAAGTGTATTAGTAGGGCTAGAATAGGTATTTCTACTTCAACTTACATAGAATTATACAGAATGTTTCATACAATGGTTTTGGTGGTATTCCATAAGATACAAAAGGGAGAAAAAAAGTAGCAGAATATCATGTCAGTCCGCATGTCTGAACCAAACTATCAATGATTCAAATTGCACATATCTTAATTACTCCTTTAAAACCAGGACTACAGAGCAGGTTCTTAGAGATGAAAGTGTGTTTCCTAGCTGTGTTTGGGCTATGGATTAACAAAAAGCCAGATTCACACAAGCTTAAACTATGATAAAATGTATTTTTTTTCCTTCAAGAGGAAGCTAAAATTAATGCTAACTTCATTCCAAGTCTCCTTCTCCAGTGGGAGGGAAGGTGGGACCTTTCAACCATGGTGTGACTTCCATTGAGTCCTATTGGGCCAAGTTAGGTCACACATTCCTGAGCAAATGGCAGTCACTGGAATGTTGTTTTTGATTGGGTTGAGCACTGATTCCTCAAGCTATTCTGGCAAGGAAGATGAAATTGTTGTAATTGGCGTAGTCAAATCAGAACCTGTTTCTGGAATTAAGGTCGCCTCCTAAATCACATGGCTGCTGTTTCCGCGGGGGTGTGGGGGTCAGCCATACTAACTCCATGACCAGCTTCTTCTAGAAGGCGCATGGGGATTGTTTTAATTAGCTTGATACAGTCACCAAATCACCTTCAAAGACCAATAGCCCACTGAATTTTGAGTCAGGAATTTATAAGGTGATTTTAAAAATTATTTCCTCTTGCTAGTCATGCAAATTGGCCCAGACCACGCAATCAGGAAAGCCATTTAGTTTAGTTTGCGAGAAACCAGGCCATAGAAAAGAAGGAGTTCTTTTTCCTACTTAGGAATTATATTCCAGCACTGTGTTCCAAGAGAGGGGTCTAAATCACCAACTGACGTACCGTAAGTTTGATGTTGATCAATATAAAAAGCTTTGACCGTGTACCAATTTTATCCAGATGATATTTTAGGGTAAAACCTGACGTATGAGTCTTGGTTCTTCCACTCTCTACCTTCGTGACCTTCAGCAAGTTGCTGCACGTCCCTGGAGCTCGCCTCCCTGCCATATGAAATGGGAACAGGAAAAATGCTTACCCTCCGCAATTTACTTCCCAGAATGATTCACCATGGCTTCATGGCACAGTACAACATGGGGCAAATGTAGGTTTACAGTTGTTCACATGGAAAATAATACACTAATTAATAAATAATAAAAGAATAAACTCCGTTCCACATACTCACAACTGTAAACCTACTTTTGCCCCACCCTCTACATTATGCCTGTAATGAAAACCTCTTGCAAAAACAAATATTTGCTCGGAAAGAAAAATGCAGGGAATGGAGCATACAAGTTCTTCACATGTTTTGAAAAAATTCAGATGCTCATCTAATTTTTTTCCTCTTTTTGGTGAAAAGTCATAACTATGTGGATCCCTAAAGTAGCTATGATCTATATAAAATGCTTATATTCATTCAAGGAAAGTGTGCATTCAGCCACAAAAACAAAATGGAGAACAATTCAAATTAAATTTCATCATTTGTTCAAATACATGTCTCTTTGGTCACACCTTCTTAATGAATAGTAGCAGACAAGCACACAGCTAATAAGTTATTTTAATAGGCTGATGTAACGGCGTGTGAACTGTTACCTCCTGGGAGAGTGAGTGACAGATTCCAGTTCTCATTACTGTGTAGATTAGTCTCAGAGAATTCATTAGTGCCCAGTGTGGCAGCTCTGTGAGTGCCCTTAATTTGGAAAGAGAGACAGGAGGCCTGTGTGCCCAGGAAACTACAGACAGGTGATCTGAAATTGAAGGCTTTTAGGGCAAAGGACTCTCCTGAGAAGACGGCAGTTATTCACCTAGTTTTCCAGGTGATTGGTGCCAGTTCTCCTCCTTTAGTATATATCAGGACACACGCTAGAAGCAACAGAGGGCTGCAGCAGTTCCCCTCCCCTGTGAGGAGACCGGTTCAATGCAAGATATTTCAAAGGTACTGTACACCCGCATGGCTTATCTCCCTTGTAAATGACCTTTCTACTTTATACAATGACAGCCAGCAGAAGGAGAGAGCAAAATGCAGACTGTCAATAACACTGACGTTTCATTTTTAGGTAATGGTGTTAACCCTCTCTATCGAACCTCCAAGCAAGTTTGGTACTGATTGATTTAAAAACCCTGCATGTGCTATTTCTGCCACATGCTGGTAAAGGTATTTTTTTGAACTAGTTTCATCACAAACACAATGTTCTGACTTCTAGGCAATTAAAGGTGCCAATGCAGCACTTACTAAAAAGCTTTCGAAATTTTTTGACTACAACCCTTAGTAAGAAATGTATTTATACACAACCAAAACCCATATACATGTAGATGTTTACATAGGTGAAATTAGAGTTTCAGTAATTGCAATGCCCTCTTCTCTGTAGTGTCCTATTTTAAACTCCTCATTTAGTTTATACTATTCTGTTGTAGCCTATTCTATTTTTATGTTGGTTTTTTAAAAGGCTGATTCTATTTTAAAAATTGATTTTACCACTTACCAATGAATTAATACCTGCAGTTTGAAAAACTGTAGGATAGAACCATACCTCAAGGGAAAGACCTTTTCATATTAATTTTTATAAGAATAGTAATTTAATTATTGAGTGCTTATGATAGGCCAGATGCTGTGCCATTGTTTCACAAAATTTCTAACTTACTTTACTCCCACAACAGAGATCAAAGTAGATATTATTCTACTTCTCAGATAAAGAAAATGAAGTTCAGAGGGTAAAGCAAGTTGCTCCAGGGCACACAGCTAGCAAGTGGCAGAACTATAATACTGGCACATAATAGACACACAGTAAACATTGAATGAGTGAATGAATGAATGAACGATGATTGAGAATGAGGACACAAGCCCACTGACTTTTGACTATCATATGTATGACAACTTATCCTCATTGTAGCATTTCTTTCCAAACCACAGTCTAACACCATGGTTTTCGATGATCTCAAGCAAAAGTTACAGTTTTTATCTGAAAATGCAAACTATTATTTCTTACCTGCAAGGGGTGAGAATAATAATAATCATAAATTGTGGCTAATATTTATTGATTATTTAATATGTGCCCAGCATTACTCTAAGTTTTTTTAACATGTATCAAAATCATAGTAGACACACTGTAAGGTTTTCAGGAGAATTAAATCCACTTAACTCTTTCCTCACCCATAGGGTAGGTACTATTATTATCTCTGTTTTGTAGTGGAGACTGAGGCACAGAAATTTTAGTGACATTTCCAAAGATGTACAGCTATTCAAAGCCAAGAAGTCTGTCTTAGAACCTAAGCTCTTACTTGACCTTTACTTCCCAGTGTAATCACCAAGTCAGCTAAATTTTTCTTTTGTCAGTAAACCAAGGCTGATTGCTTCCAAAACAATCACAATAAGAAATGCTAAATCCTTTTGCTGAGTGAGCCATTTCTGATGAGCCATTCACTTCTCCTAACATGCTCCTGGTTTCTTAAAGGCACTTTTCAGAGGGTTTAGATGTAGCCTATTATTACTCAACACAAATATTGAAGATTATAATTTCAGAATATCCTATATTTTCAAGTCTCAATGTTTTATAAGATTAGTAAAAAACATAACTTTTCAGAAATTAGTTGTGATTTTATTTTTCATAAAATCAAACTAAGATGTTTGTATATTTAATAGCAATTTGCTCTGTTAAGACAATGTGGGCAGAGTGAAGACATAATTCTCAAGTACAACTGTAGCTACCTTAGTGGTGGGAAAAGCTGCCGTCGGACATTTTATTGACAAAATTAAGGGATTAACACCAGATCTTGAAGAGGAAGCCAGTTAAGGCCAGGAGCCAGGTTCACAGCTAACCCAGTGAAGAGGCAAGAGACCATAACAAAGAGTGTTGTCCGGAACACAGGTGTGCCTGGCAGAGTCCTACAAGCTAACTTGCAATGAGGCTTTATCCGTTTAGTTCCCAGATTATCTCTTGCATTAGTTGAAGCCTATAAACCCTGCCACATAAATACAACAGATGAAATTGGTTAGAATTTTTGTAGCAGAAGAGGCCAGTGCCTTTGGATACACATGACTTTTCTCTTCTACCTGGGACCAACACTAAACCCCATTTCTCAGCCCTGTAACATTCTGACCAAGGAAATGTGGGTAGAAGCAAAGTGCCTGGTCTCTAAGAACCTCTCAGGATCCTCTGTTCTCCCACTTTCTTTGTCCTTCTGCTAGATGACACCAGGCAATCTTGTATTGGAGGAGGAAGCAAATTAGGTCCTCGAATGACTGGGTGGGACACCACCCCACCAACCTGCATTAGAGAGTGTGAAATAAACTTTTATTGTATTAGGCCACTGAGATTTTTATAGCAGGAACATTACTTACTCTAACTAAAACAGTGCTGGTGTAGGAGCACTGGTGCAAACGTTATGTTTTAAATAAAAGGTTATGATTGGTACTTAGTGCTGTAAATGGGAGAATGGGCGTGTTCTTTGCACATGCAGCCGTGTGCCTGGTTGATCTTGTTAAGAGCCACGACTGCCCCCAGGATCTGCTCTGGCACAGCAGGGCATGGAGTCAGGTCACTTCTCTCTCCCTTAAACCTGTTGGAACCTCCTGAGGGACCTACTGCTCTCGCCTCAGCTCAGATGGACCCCAGACTCCTTAAAGACTCACGCAGTAGAGTCTGGGCAAGCTACCTGAGCAAATCCTCCTTTCAACTCTTAGTAGCTGTGTCACTTGGCAGCTTGATTAAAATATCCGTGCTCCTCTTTCCAATCTGTTAAATCATTAAAATAATGGTACCTACATCATACACTGTTTTGAGGATTAAACAAGGTAAGCAATATAAAGTGTTTAAGACAGTGCGCGGCACATGGCAATTACTCAGTGTTAGCCATGATTATTGTTAGAATTGTTTCCATAATATTTGAGTCATTCTCCCTCTCCTGCCTGCAGTGTTAAGACTTAAATTTTGTGCCTCCTTTCTAGGAAAGGACCTTCTCTCCCCATTATCGAGGAATGCTGGGAGGCACTCGTAGAGCTTTTGTCTATTATAACACTATTTTTCAAGTTTGTGTTTTCTGTGTTCTCACACCATCGGAAGAAAAGAATCTTCTCCTGGTTTACCTTCAGACTTAGGAAATAAGAAAACTTCCAAATTCTAACTGGCCTAAAACACTCACAGGCACAATAACCTGGAGGTTAGGCTGGGTCCAGGTGGGCAGGTCTGGCTCCTTTCCTGCAGCCGAATAGGCATTTTTACACGGCATGCGTCTAGGCCTCGCCTTTCTGTTGCCTAAGCCTGCCTCGTCTTTGCCACACTTTTCAGTGTGGCTGGATTACAAAGGGACGTTTACCACCAGCTTTCCTGATATGGCTGTAAGGAATTAACTCCATCATGAGACAAGATTTTGGTTGAAAGGGGATTTTATAATGAATTTTCACACTAAGACATTCTTAATTCTTTTCCAAATCTCCTGACAACAGGTAATGATTAAGGTTTAAAAAGACATTTTGCCCTTTCTGTTTCATTGGACACTCTATTGGGGTGGCAGCCAGACTTTCCTATGAAGGTAAAAATGTAATTAATTATTGGCCAAAGTATATCCTATTTCTCTCTCCATTTCAAAAGCCATCTCAATATACAGACCTAGTATCTTAGAAACGTACACTTGAAAACTGTGTGATTTTATTAACCAATGTCACCCCAATGAATTTAATTTAAAAAGCAAGTAAATGTCCATAAGTTTAAAAAGAGAACAAATAGGGTAGAAGCTGAGGCCATGAATGTGACCGAAGGTAACATGGTATATCAGTGGAGGGGAATTTGCTGGTGCCGGGATGATGGTAAGGGCTCAGACGAGCCTCCTGTCTACACAGAGTTCCTTACTCACGGAAGAAAAAGAAAAGAGAGGAAAAGAAAAAGAAAAGAGAGGAAAAGAAAAAAGGAAGAATAAGTGCTCACTTGGTTTTTAAGGCTTGGAATACAAAACAATATCTATTTGGTTTATTTCATAAATTAAATCGTTGAAGCATTTTATTAGCAATTCATAAGTGACAGTTATTTTTTTTTTAATTTAAGAAGACTCTTTGTGACAAAAAGTTGTCCTCAGTGAGAGGAAGAAATAATTGTGTCTGGAAACAATCAATGTAGTGTATTCTGTTTACATTTTCTTTCTTCTTTTTTTTAGGAGCAGGATTGACAGTGAAGGAAAATGATGATTTATAAGAGAGTGAACACTGGGAATTAAAGTAAAATCAAAGTACATGTCCTCCAAAACTTAAACAAAGCAGTATCCTCTTTACCTTGTCTAACCAGTTTTCTGTTTTATACAATTACTTATACTGAATCAAATTGTCCTAAGACTTTACATTAGCATGAATGGTCTAACTGTTATGACATTATATTCACAAAATACAGTACATTTTTCAAAATTTTTCTTCATCGCAAGTGTCTGAACTCCCTTTGTAAGTTTGCAGACCTCCTCCCATTGGAACTAGATATGGACCTACGACCCGGCCTCCTCTAATCACATAACATACTTCATATTTTCAATAGAGGGCAAAGAAGCACGAGCTTCAAGGAATTCTTTCTAGAGTCAGGGGAACAAGCTCCCGCTCCCAGGGCAGTGGTGCTCATGGCTCTGTGAACGAATCTGAAGTCAGGGCCGGGGGTGTGGGCAGCTCAAAGCAACCGCCGCAGCAATACACTGGGGAGGTCTGTTCCACTGGACTCTTTGGGACATTTCTCGTGGCTGCGTGGCCTTTGACTCTGCTATTCCTATGATCTCAGCAAATCAACGAACAACCCACTATCCTCTCTTTTACTTTTTTGCTTTTTCCTTCTAATAATCTTAAATGTACAGAAGAGTTGTAAAAGCAGTGCAGAGAGCTTCATTCCATGTACACCCCTTACCCAGCTTTCTCTGTTAGCACCTCACATAACTGTGACATATCAAAAGTAAAAATTCACATTGGGACAATACAATTATCTAAACCGTGTTCTCAGATTGCCTCAGTTTTTCCACTAACGCCTTTTTGTGTTTCAGGAACCAATTCGAGATACGCCATTATATGCACCTATACCATGTCTGTCTCCTGTCTCCTCCAATCTGTGACAGTTTCTTGGTCTTTTCCTGTCTTTTATGACTGTGGCACTTTTGTGGTCAAGTATTTTGTAAAATCTCCCTCAATTTGGATCAGTCTGACATTTGTCATGATTAGACTAGGCTATTGATTTTGGATACGTGATCTTGATATGTCTTATCACTGGTGTTGTTAAACGTGACCTGTTGGGTGACCTGGTGTCTGCTAGGTTTTGCTACTGTGAAGTTACTGTTTTTCCCTTTCCATCTTCTGCTTATTAGAAGCAAGTCATAAGTTTGGCTCACACATAGGAGAAGGAAAATTAAACTCCATTCCCCTGAATTTGTGGACATATGTTAAAACCACCATAGGAATTAATAAATATTTTGAGGGAGATATGATGAGGCCATGCAAACATGCCATTTCTCAAAATTTCACCCACTCACGTTAGCATTCGTCACAGGACTCAGTGTGCAGAACATATCACTGTGCTGTTCCTGCTGGGGGTGAACTATTCTGTGTCCTTAATGCCGTCTACATGCACTCATTGGGATTATTCTAGAAGGAGCATTTTCCCCAACTCCCCATTTATTTATTTATTTAATCATTTATTTATATAGGTATGAATTTATGGATACCTATTTTATTCTTTGGCTTATAATGCAACACTATTGTGATGCAGTTTGTTGCTCAGATTGTTACAACTGCAGCCACGGGTAACCCTTTCACGTTGTCTCATGTGCTTTTGACAGGCCCCCATCTTGGTTTTTTTTGAAAAACTACTATCATTAGTTCCTTCCCTTCTGATACAACAAGATGCTTTAGGCTCATTTTGTATTTTTCCCACCACAGTTCTAGAATCAAAAGTTTCTCCGAGGAGCCCTGGCTCCTTTTAGTGGAGAAAGGTATTTAGAAATCAATGAGCTTGGAGTGCTTGATTCTACTGGGGTATCACTATTTCTAGACACTCTCAGCAAAAAGAGCGATATATTTCTGTACATATCTATATTTCTGTATTAATCTGTCATTATATGTATAAATATATACATATAAAATATATATTACATATATATTTATTTCTGTATCTCTCTATCTGTATATATGTAAATATGTATTAAATATATGCCCTATCTACTTATCTTTAAATAAACATGAGTTCATTCTGATCTCTCTGAATCTAAGCCAACAGGTCAGTTTTCATTCCAGTGTTCACTCCTTTATTTGAAATTTCTTTCTCTGACAATGAGATATCTGGCTCCCAATATTATAATGTATTTACTTATTTGTTCAACCTTAATTATATATATACTAAGAATTTCAAAATTATACCCTGTGAGAAAGTTACTAGCCGTAGCACAGCTTTAGTGTACAGTTCCTTTTCTATTTGACCTTAAGAGTATCAGTAGAAACACTATTTGTCAACGTTATTTAGGTCAGTTTCTTTCTTCCCCATGCCCTTCAATGTAGTTATTTTATCCATTTTGTATTCCAATTAGATTCATTCATCACATTCTGCATCCCATCCTGGGTCCTCTCAACATCCTAGTCCATTTTTTACATTTGCATACAGGATGCACATTGCACAGCTTCCCAAACCTTGATAAGCGCATGGAGCCAGGTAGCCAACTCCACATCGTACCGGCCAACTCCATTATCCTCAGCTGCCCTGTGCTCCCACTTTGTAGTCAGCTTCCCCATCCCTTCACGCAGAACCCCTGGAGACTGCTGATCTATTTTCTGTCCCTATAATTTTACCTTTCCAGAAAGGCGTATAAATGGAATCACGCTATATACAGCCTTGCACATATGCCCTCCTTTACTTTGCAGAATGCACTTAAGGTTCGTCAATGCTGTTGTATGAATCAACAGTTCACACAAGAGTCCTACTTTTCAATAGCAACCTATCTCATGTTTTCTTCTGAAGATCTAGAGTAGAGAAGAAGCTCATATTCTCAGTATTAAAAAATTTAGTATTCCCTCATTTACACGTCAAACCCCTCCTCTGTGCCATGCACATTGTGTTAAATAGTGGGAATTTCTCAGTGCGGGACCAGATCTCATTCCTCGTGGAACTTCCAATATACTACGATAACTCCATTGAAAGAGCAAAACCATGTAGAAACCTGGAACACATTGAAGAGACACTTCAACCCGTCAAGATCAGGCCAACCTCACAAAGGAAGTGACTGACATGTTGGCTGAAGGATAAAGAAAGAGCAAAAAGTAGGAGTTAGAAAGGAGAAGTCAAACAGAACAGGTAGGGATGCAGATGGTTCTGCATAGGAATTGCATTTTGAAAGGAGTATTAGTATATGAGGAAATGAAGTATGTTCAGAAAAGGCGAAACCTGAAATTAGCAGAGGGAATGAAGGGGGAAACACAGCAGGGGGCCATCAGGAATAGCTGCGTAGTCCGTGTTCAGGTGTTTGCACTTCATCCCAAGGGGGAGCTGCCCGCACCAAGGCCTCGGCGCCCCAGCAACCTTTACCTCCCACACTGAGACAATTTCACCTGCCATTTAGCTCCCACTTTTTTATTGTGAACCACACTGAAGTGAAATGGTAAATTTTGGAAACCATGGTAATTTTAACTTTTCTATTTTGAGGTTGAAGTGAATGCAGGAAATAACTTTGAAACTTTGCTTATATAGATGCATACTGGCTTGCCCCAGGAATGGGGATGACCAGCTGTTTGGATTCAGAATTAAAAACATATTTTTCTTCATGAAGGAAAATAAACAAAAAACATGATGACAAAGGTAAAACTCTTGAATAAGATTAATGAATTCATTGTGCTTCTAATAATAAAGATTGGCTCAGAGGGCTGGCCTATTTAGGTATTTTTTCCTCCAAAGCCAGTTGACAGCGCCATGGCCAAACTATGAATGTTTTCACTGTACATTGACAGGACAGAGGCTACAACTGAGAATGGAATTTAAGTATTGGAAGCAGAGAGCTGATCTGGTGCCTGAAATGTTTGCCTCTTTTCTTTTACTGACTGACATGCAATTAACAGCATTAATGATTTAAAGAGGAAAAGCATTGTCAATCACCTCTTTGTTCCTGAAAAGGTATCTGATGGAAATTTCCCTCATTCATCAAATAATCTGATTGGAGGTCCACTGTGTGTGCCATATAAAGAAGGAATTGGACTGTTAATTTAAAAAGATAGATACAGTTAATAACATTTAAATTTTCTATCAGAAAATGGGGACAACTGTAATTGAACAGTAATAAAAAGAGAGAAATAGTCTTTTTGAAAAGGAATCTGAAACTTGTAGCTCTGGTCAGTAATCACGCCACCTTTTCTCACATTGCCATTGGTAATTGCCTATTGACATGAATCCAGATACTTAAAATATTGTAACATTAAGACAGAAAAATACATGTTGAACTTGTATCTGCATATAAACTTCCCCATCCCTACATCCTCTTCACCAATATACTTTATGATTCCTCAGATACTATGAGTATCCACTTTTTACAGCTAAAGAAAAGGAGGCCTACTGAGGTTAAATAATTGCCTAGAGTCGTATCTCTGGTAAATCAGGGTGAGCTGGGATCAAACCAGATCTACCTGATTCCAAAATCTGCGGTACTCATGTGCAGTTTGCTATTTTCTTCTCACGTTCATAATCTGCTTCACCAGAGTTCTGCTGAGTTAGTTGCATTGAGGCTGTTGTCGGTTTCTTGCTATTATGAAAAAAATGCAACAGTTAAAATCGTACCTACTTCTTTTCCCATTTATGCAAAGATATTTAAAGGATAAATTCCTATATACTATAGAGAGGTATAATATATTTGACCAATTTTTAAATTTCTACATAAAATAATAATGAAAACATTTAATCTCTTGATAGAAAGCCTAATGCTTCATGGGAGTTTTAATTCTTGTAGAAGTAGTAAAATATAGTTTTTCTTTTCCTTGTAGCTATGGACTGGGACTGATCCTAGAAAACAAAGTCACCATGAAACCATACTCCTTTGAACACATTATTATTATTTTCAAAGCCACAGTTTCTCATAGGAGATAGCCTAGCCTAACCAGTATTTTCATAGGGCTATTTTGCTGATTATGTAAGAAAATGAACGTAAAGTACTTAGCATAATGCCTGGCTTGTAAAAACTGGTTAGTAAAATATTCGTTACTATTATGTGTCTATTAGTTATGAACATTTGTCTTTTGTGTGTGTGATATAACTTTTAGTATACACATCTCCACAGGAGTCAATATATTAATATTTTATTCATTAATTCATTCATTTAACACTGTTTATCGATTACCCACTATGTACCAGACCATGTTCTAGGTGTTGGGGATACAAGAGCTCATAGAAAAATGACTCAGATACAGCCAAGAAAGCTCTGTCAAAATCAGAAAGTTTTAATGTATTTTAACTTAAAAAATAACATTAGTTAAAATAATATTCTTTAAAGTAGAATTTAGGGCATTTAATTATAACTCTAAAGATTTGGTGGGTTTTTTAATATTTTTCTAAAAATGAAAAATGACACCAGTGTTTATGGGTCAGTGGCTAGTGGGAATTCTTTTTACAGCTGTCTGGTGTCATTTATCTTGATCAGACACTAAATAAGCAATTTTTTTGGTAATTTACAAGATCATTGTATCCTTTATACCCTGGCTTCCAGATCACTAAAGAATACAGCTTAATTTTTATTTTCATCTATCCATGTAGAAAAATAATATGTAACAGGGTGTCTAAGTTCTACATTTCAATTCACCTGCTTTAAAAATATCACTTGAACAAAATTATCAACTGGTAACACTACAAAAAGAAATAACAAATATATATTTTACCAGAGATATACAAACATTTTTTAAAATTCAACAACTTAGTATCAAATAGAATATACTTTTCAGCACATTTCTCATTCCCCTGTAGATCTCTGCATTATTATGTTCATAGGTATGTGTACAAGTAGACACATACATACACACACATCTACATTTTTTTTTTAACAACACCAGCAGTAGTATTTAGTGGACAAGTAGCCATCTTCTTATGTTATTTAAGTCTATGTGTATGACTTGGAAAAGTTAGTAAGAATCAAAGTCTGTCCGGAATAACGTTGTAACAAGGTAGTATGGAATCTGATCATGTGAAAAGCTGGCTATTTGCACAAAGAGGTCAGAAACCAGCTGGCTACATATAAACTAAAGAAAAACCAACAAACGTCCTAAGACAGTTCTTATTCTTGAACTGCTATGGACTTGCAAACTTAGCACAATTTTGAAAGACCCAGATACTGAGAATGTTTTCCAAGTCAGCACAAATCCACTAAAAAAATTTGTGTGGCTTGCTACCCAAATTATCCTGAAGGCAATAAGAACATGTGTTTAATTTTTCCTTTGCATGGTATTATTTAAAAACTATAATGTTTTGAAAAAAACTGTAACAACATTTTACTTCTATGATTTAGGGAAAACATCACCTTAGACTCAATAAAATAACCTAGGGCAACTTTTAGATGTATTTTATTTTTATTCTACAGACCTGAACTCTTGTTCAGATTGGGTTTGCAGGCCCTGGACATGTAGCTTAGGTGGTTAGAGTGTCATCTTGATATGTGAAGGTTGCAGGTTCGATCCCCAGTCAGGACCTATACAAGAATCACCAATGAATGCATCAATAAGTGGAACAACAAATCAATGTTTCTCTCTCTCTCCCTTCCTCTCTCTCTAAAATCAATGAATAATTTTTTTTAATTGGATTAGGGTGGGCATTCAATAGATTTTTCTGTACTAGTGCCAATATTAGTAGAAGCAGTTATCTCAAAAATCAGCTCTATAATTATTTGCCTTTTTCTCTCTCCTTCCTCTCTCATCTTCTTTCTTTTTTAGTTTTCTTCTTTCTTCTTATTCCTTCCTTTCTTTCCTTCTGTTCTCTCTCATTTACTTTTATTCCCCCCCCCCACCTTCTCTTTACTTTTTCTTGACTCTATATTACAATAGCTATCATGAAAGACTATGTAAGTGTATTAAAACTTGGGTCACCTATGGTAAAACACACACACACACACACACACACACACACACAAAACTGTTACTGAATTGTTGAAACTACTTTTATCTTCAGCAACTATATTCCTCCTCTTCAAAAGATTGATGGTATATTCTAAATTGAGTAATGGATTACAGGAAAAAAGAGAGAAACTAAAAATGTGATGTTTCAGGGTTATTCCTCAACAATAGAGAAGACCTCAAGTAAAAAAAAAAAAAAAAGATGACTGGACACAATTGTATATTCAGGCTAGGATCCCAGTGCTAATTCTAGATTGAAGATAAGATTTGTTAAATTCTTCGATGGGAGCATATCTAACTGTTGTATTCATTCTATGATACTTTTATTGATTTCTGTTTTTATAAAACTTCTGATTGCTGATTATTACAACACCACCTAATTTTTGTGAGGTGAAAAAGCACTCAATGTTGGTATATGGAACCATTTGTATTAGAATGGTTCAACACCACAAATGAAGCCCCACAGAAGTGCAACCTGTAGATTTGCTGATCACAATATACATTAGCAAATTGATGGACTTTTAATAACTGGCAGAAAAAAAATGCTTTACCACAGACAGATTTTGACATTTACAGTAAAACTCCTTTTCTGAACATTTGGTTTTAATAACCTTGAAGGTCTAGTTTAACTCTTTCTTGCACTTTTATAGACATTTCATCTGGCTGGTCTTTTAAAATAAAAGAAAAATAGTTAATGTTCCTCTTTCAGCACCATATAGTGTGGCAATGGACCACAACCCCAAGTGCCAAAGGACAAATGCAATAGTCATAAGACAACTGTGATGCAATGACCCACATATGTTGTCACTGTGACTCAGGGTAACCAGGCGATGTCAAGATAAAACAGTTGTAACACAAAGCTAAAATGTCAGCATACACTTGGGCCTGGCAATTCTGTCTAAAACAATAAATTGCCCCCCATGCCCCCCGTCCTCCTCTCATTGTCCCCAATGTCTACCACTGCTTCATGGTTTCTTGAAGTTAAGAAATTTACAAAATAAAATTTATTCTTTCATGATACCTAGTTTTTCCACTTCATGTTCAAGAGGGCTGACTAGCTTTTGCTCTTCTTCCCAAGACTAGACAAAAGATCCTAAAGACCCAGAAGATCCAGACAGTACACAATCTCCCACAGAGTTCTGAAGTCCTGAATTTCTCAGGAGAATGTACTTGCTTCTTTGCAAACAAGGGATTGCAGTATGTGTGAGTCATTCATTCTTAGTTATCCCCAGTGGAAGTCTTGTTTTATATTTTTCAAAGTGGGGGCAGCTTTGTTCTTCTTTTCATAATTATAACAATATTTTGTGCTTACTCTATAAACCCCAGAGAATATAGAAAGGTAAGAGATCTCACTTGTGGTTTTGCTAGCTGGTACAACCATTTTGTTACTTACTATCTTACAACTTTTATTGTTTTGCTTTTTAAATATTTTATTTATTTATTTTTAGAGAGGGGAGAGGGAGAAAGAGAAGGAGAGAAATGATGTTTGAGAGAAATATAGATCGGCTGCCTCTTACATGCCCCCAACTGGGGGCCTGGCCTGTAACCCAGGCATGTGCCCTGACGGAATCGAACCAGTGACCTTTCAGTTCCAGGGCTGGTGCTCAGTCCACTGGGCCACACCAGCCAAGGTTACTATCTTATAATTTTTAATAGGCATTCAAATATATACTCATTTTTTTGTGGTAAAAAGAATATAAAATTTACCAACTTAATCATTGTAAGAGTTAAGTTTGGTAGTGTTAAGCTTATTCACATTGTTCTGAAACAAATCTCCAGAACTTTTTCATCTTGTAGAACTGAAACGCTATACCCATGAAGCAACAGCTCTTCCTCCAGCCCTTTGTAACTACCATTCTACTTTCTGTTTCTATGAATTTGACTCTTTTAGATGTCTCATATAGGTGGAATCATATCTATCTCTTTGTGACTGGCTTATTTCACGTAGCATAATGTCTTCAAAGTTTATCCATGTGGTAGCATGTAAAGAGATTTCCTTTCTTTACGTGGCAGAATAATATTCCGTTGTATGTGTGCACCATATTATATTTATCCACTCATCCATCTATGAACACTTGGGCTTCTTCTGAACTTTGCTGTCGTGAATGGTGCTGCTGTGGACACGAGCGCACAAGACATCTCTTTTTCTTTGGATGGGCATTTATATGGTTTATAATTCTTAAAATTAGGAACAACATTATAACAAACTTCCATGAACACAAGTATTTGGACATAGTTGATGAATTATTTTCTTAAGAAAATTCCTGAAAGTAAAATTATTGAGTCAAAGAGTATATGCACATAAAATAAAACTATATTTCAAAGTAATATATGCACAAGAAAAAGGTCAAAACCAGCTTCCCCGTTCTCAGCAAATTGCCCACATAGATCCGGAGGCAAATTTTCAAAATTGTTTATGCTTTCCTTGTCTTAGTCACCTACCGCATTTATTCTAGAACACCAGTTCTCAGCCGTGACTGCACATTCAAACCACCTCAGAAGCTGTTTAAAAAATATATAGATTTTTGGACTCCATTCCAAAACATTTAAAGCATAATCTCTTAAGGTGGGGCCTGGGGCTTTGTCATTTTTTACATAATATTTTGAAAGCCCCCTAAGTTTTTAATAATTAATACTCAAAGTTGAGAATCATTGTTTTAGAAGAGTGCTACTCAAACTTTAATATGCATATAAACCCCTGATGGATCTTGTTAAAGTGCAAATTCCATTTCAGGAGGTCTGCAGTGGGGGCTGAGATTTGGCTTCCCTAACAGGTGATGTCAGTACCCCTGGCTTGCAGACCGTGCTTTCTAGGTAATAACAAGTGCTCCTCCACTTACTGGTTTAACTACTTTAGACAATACGCAGAGCCTCCCTGCGACGGAAGAGGGGAATGTGCTCATTTTCAGTACTCCCTTCAACCTCTTTTCCTCAATATTTGTTATAGTATTACTTGTAGTTTTACTCTTGATTAGTTTGTAAATTTAGATAATCAAAATTAATTTTAGATAAATACTTTCATGCTTCTCACATTTTGACAGTATGTCTTCATCCTTGACTTCCCCCCTTTAAAAATGAGGTTAGTTTTCTATTTTTTCCCATCTTTCCTCTCAGAAAATGTTTGTTCTGTCTTTTGTTAGCTTTGCTTTGACATGTAAATAATCCAAAGAGTTAATATTTATGTTCTGTCCTGCAACTACAGACAAATCCTCCATGTTATGTCCTTAGATTGTCTCTTAAAGTAGAAAACCAGCAAACGGATTTGCCAGGGTTATGTTTTAAAGCAAAAGAAATATATATCATACTAAGCGATGCACAAAGTTCCACCACCTCCTCCACGGGCCCCACTACAGGAGCCTGGGCCACCCAGAGATGCTGCTCCTAGCATGAAGGTCTATGTATTCCTTAAAATCATAGCATTTAGTTTGCATCTTATTTTGATCAAGATTTTGTATTATGATTCCTGTCCAGCCCGGGAATTTTATTTTTCCTTTAGTTTTTCTACAGTCTAAGCCACGGTAGCTACTTTACAAGCCATAGATTTCCCCGGAAGGCTTATTCCCTGGAGTTTACTGTCCCACGCCTCTCAGGACTGGTTGCTCCCTAGGCCTGCTGCCACCTGGGACATTCCTGTCCTCTCCTGCATCGATCTACTGTGTCCACCTTCCGAGGTTACTCTCTATTCTGCTGAAACACGCTCAAGTCGCACAATAAATGACATCAGGTGATAAGTGTGCTTAGAGCTTTATCTTTGAAACTTGTATTTATAGGGGATTCTAGGTGAAAACTAATTTTACTTCATAACTATAAAGATACCAGTCTGAGTCTCTTTCTCCTTTGTAACTTGTGACTTGTTCCTTCTTAGCGTTTAGGTTCTTCTTTGTAATTATATTGTTCTGAAATATCACCAAAATGTGGCTAAGTGGAGGTCTTTTTTCATTAATTCCCTGTGTTGGATACTCAGTGAGCCATGTCGCACTGAAGATCCTTGTCCCTTTTTGGCTCTAGTACATGTCCTTTTACCATTTGCTAGAACAATTTCAATACCAATTTGTCTCTTTCTTTCTGAGGCATTTATCTGTGCAATATAGGCCCTCTCAGTTTTCTTCCTCACATTTTTTATCTTTTGCTTTTTTGTTTAATATTTTCAAAGATTTCTTTAGTGTTTTTAGTATGTCAACTAAGTTTTTAATTTTGACTATTTCATTTTAAATCTCTAAGACCTTTTTCTCATTCCATTTTTCTACTTCTTTATTTGTAGATGTAATACCTCCTCTTTTTGAGAATGTTTATAAGCATGACTTTGTAAGCTGATTTCTATTTTTTGACCAATTTATTGGGTGACACTGGCTAACAAATTATGCAGGTTTCAGGTGCACAATTCCACAACATTTCACCTATACATTGTATTGGGTGTGTTCACCACCTCAAGTCAAGTTTCCATCCATCACCACACCCCTATACCCTTCTCCTATACCCTCCTCCTATACCCTCCTCTACCCTTCTCCACCTCCCGCGCTCCCAGCAATCCCCACACTGTTGTCTGTGCCCATGAGGTTTTTTTTTCTCTTTCTCTCTCTCTTTTTTCTTTTTTTCTAAAGCCCTCCATAAAGTTGTTTTTGGTCCCCTAAAGTCATTTCAGTCTCCTCCAAGGATATTTTTCTGTTTTTTAGACTTTGGTATTTCTCTTTTCTGTTGGTGGTTCTCCTGGCAGACTAGTGACTTCCCTGTGTTATTAAGAAAGGAGGCCTAAGTTGATGGAGTAGGTGCTTCTGCTTTGTGTAAATAAGGCTGTTTTCCTAGTAAATCTCTTCCCTTCTGGAATTTCTTGCTGGGATGGGCTAAGCAGTGTTGCCTGGTAAGCTCTGACTGAGGATCAATGGAGTGGAAGCGGGCTGTCAGACTGAGTGTCTGACAAACACCAAGATGATAATGGCTTCCTTCCGAGGCACCAGCAAATTTAGAAAGGTTATCTTTTCCCAGTTTGTTCTATTTCTTTAGAGAGGATTCATCATATGTTTTGCCTGGAGCTAAAATTCCAGCTGCCTGCTTACTGTGTACACATTGTGGATAGGGCGCTGACTGGAGGAGATCTGAACATATTCAGACCTTTAAGTAATCGCCCTGTTTTTAGCTCTGTCTTTCACTCTCCGCTCTGTTGTGTCTACTGACTCTGTACGTATGGCATCCCTGGGATGCCACAAGGCAGATTAGCCTTCTTTCTCCACAAAGCTGTTAGAGTCTATTCTAGGCAGATGACTTCTTTGCCCTTTCCTTCTAATGGCTCCTATCTGCTTTTGGTGTTCCAGAATTTCATTAAATATCTCATCCTTTGGTGACACACACATCCCCATTCACTCCTGTCTGATGTGCCAGGCAGCAGTCTGTCTGCTCTTAGCCGTCGCTCACCCTTTCCCTGCTCTGCTGTCTATCAGAGGGAAGTGGCCCCTGCAAACGACATTGCTGTGCCAACCGGCTTCCAGCTCTGTGTAGCCAGTGGAAGTACCGGTGGGATATTTGAGAAAGGGCAGGAGGAGGAGGCAGGATATTTCTCCCTTCTGTTTCTGCCTTGGGGGGTATCTCTAGAAGTGGCTGCATTACTCCCATCTTGTTCAACGCTTTCTCTCCCCAAACAACCCCTTTCGCTACGGTTTCAGCTCCTGTAATGTGGCCCTGGCTACCGGGCCTTCGGTAATAATGCCTTCTTCGGTCCCTCCGGCCCTAGCGGTTGTAGCTGCACCCAATGTTGTTAATTTACCTGGCTTTTTAGACATTTCCGTACCTTCAAAAATAGTTTCCCAAGTTGAGTTCTCACCTTTGAACTATTTAGCTCAATTTTCCTGGCTGACCTCTGAGAGAAACAGACAAAAGGGGGGTATTTTAGTCTATATTTCTACACTTTTAATTCAATGACATCTTAGAAGAAACGGGAAGCCAGTGTTTGTGTTTAGTCTGCCATCTTGAATTAGAAAATATATACGTTTTCGAGGCTTTTGATACATATTGCCAAATTGCCTCCTTGAATGTTTGTATCAAATTAAATTTCCACTAACAGTATTATGGTGTCTTTATCCTGACATCCTCAAAACACAGGGGATTGATACTTTTTTCTAATCATTGCATCCAATCTTTGTACAAGAATCCAATGAAACTTCAAATTTTCTTGCCTTAGAAGATCTCATATTTGTGTTGCACTAACAGCTGGAAATGATCTATGAGGAGATAGAGACAATAGCCCTGGCGTAATATTTGATTCAAGATGGCTGGCCAAGTTTCTAAGGAGCCCAGAATCCCAACAGTATGGGAAAGACACACAAAGCAGCTTTTCCAGTGTCTGCTTCTGATATCCAAAAAGAAGGAATTATTCTGGCTCTCTAGAAAAGTAAAATGCTCCAAGATAAATAAAATCATTTATGAGATCCAAATTGTTAAAGTATGACTAAGAGAACAGAGAGTGTCTCAAAAAGATTGAGTCAAAATCAGATCCTAACGTCTCTGCCTTGTAGGTTAGAAATTCATTGGAAAAAGTTGCCACCTGTCTCCATGGGATCTCACGTAGATTCCCAAATGGAGGACTAGAAACAAAGTAAGGGTAGCAAAAATAAGGAAGCTTCAACTTCACCTTATGGAGCAGTTTCATAATTGCAGCCCTCACTGAAGTTGGGTGGGACTATCAGTCTGGAGTCGTGATGAACCACATCTGGCTGTGACTCAGTCAATTTTGTGGTGGCTTTGCTTGACATTTGTTTTCCCTGCTCAAAATTCATCACTTGATCAACTGCGTCCCACCCACCGAAGATCTCCTCTGTGCCTCCCATGCGCTTCCTACCTGCACAGAGAAGGCGATGGGGTTGGCTTTTTTATCAGTTGTGCTCTAAAGCACATAATTTATGCTCTTTGGCCTCAGTTTCCCTATCTTTCAAATGAGGCTAACTGATCCTGAAACTTCCATCTGACTCTGAGCAGGAGCTACGATGGCTGAGAAATATGTGTCCTCAGGGAGGCCAGTTGGTTAGGGCCTTTTATTCACAGAGAACCTCAAATTTGACCATTCGATCTTGCCTTCCAGAAATGTTAGTTTACTCCTGTGTTTAGAGTATGATTGAAGTCCTTAAATGTGTTACAATGTTTGCTATCCTGTTCTAGCGTTATTCCTCTTCCTCCCCCTCCTCCTCCTCCTCCTTCTTCTTTCAGTATTCCAAGAGACTCAAAAAATGGAAGGGTCTCAGGTTTCTCTTGAAGTCTGGGAGGGTTGCGCCCTATTATTCAATGAGTCTTTTCACATCTCTCTCGTTTTCCCTAAGGTCTGTGAACAGGTTATTGTGGGATGGAGAAGAGATTTGGTTTTATGAAATGACGAATTGGTGTTCTGACTAAACCCAAATGTTTTGGTGACTGCTGGGGTGGAACCCAATAATTCTGCCAAGTTAGAATTAGTACCAGTGTTACTTCCTTTTGTGAAGATTCAGCCCAAAATCACAGTTAAAGAGAAATAAAGGAAATCCATGGTGCAAGAGGACTTAAATTATAATAATCACCAAAAGTTGTTTTCAAAGCTTCAAAGAAAGAAAAATGGAAAACCTCATCAAACACATTAATACACGAGTTGTAATTTGCCCAACGTATATCTGTGTCGAAACTTATTTCTAATAAGATGGACAGAGACAAAGTGGTTGACAGATTGGACCAAATCAGGCAAAGAAAACATCCCCAGGACTTCCTCTACTTCACTGACCACAGTCTTCCCCACACGTGGTTTCTTATCAGTCTTGTGAGTCAGAACCTGTCCTTTTGAGCCCTCAGAATCAAGGTAAGTTTCACAAATTATTTTACAAAATAGTCATTTATCACTTTATGTAGTCACCAAAGTTGTAAAAATGTACTAAGGTATGCTTTATATCTAAGGGATTTACATTTAATCCAGTTAGCTCCTCATTATGGAGGGGACAGCAAAGTATTTAGCCTGAAACATTTTGCATACGCTAACATTTAGAAGTCAATTTGCTTTTCAGTCTGCTAGAGTATCACACAGGCAGAAACTAGCAGGAGCCAACACTGAATGGCCTAGAGTTCTGAAAAATTGGGTGCCTACTGCTCTGTGCTATTTGACTCAGGCACACAAGCTAATTTGTCCATATATGATGCTACTTCTATCTTGCCACTTATAAATGAAATCTGTTCTCTCAGTCATCCTCTCTGCTTAGCAAATACCTGTTCCAACCCAATCTGGTCCTCCAGTCCTTTGGTAATGGCTGAGGCAAAAGATAACAGTTATTTTTATGTATTCCCAAGATCAAATTTTGTTCTCTGTTCTCAGCTCAGGTAACTACATGAGTATGTCTTTTCTATATTCCAGGTGATGTAAAAAGGCAAAGTATGATTGGTAGGTAACAGATAGCATCTCTGTTTTATACAAAGTGTTTCTCTGGAAGACAAGTCATATTTTTCAAATTTTCTGCAGGTGTCTGAAAATTCAGTCTCAAAGCAAAAATAAGAGCAAAAACAACAAACTCAAAAAGCAAACAAAAATAAAAAAGCTGAGAATGTTCCATTTAGGTATCTATCAACATAGAGATATGAAGAAAAGCAAGTCCACTCTTTTAACGAGTACATCATGGCCCATGACTAAAGAGTCCACAGCCAGCAAAAAGCTGGGTTTCAGCTCCAAGAAGGACCTTTGTCTGATTGTAGCCTTCAACATTGGTGGGGAGTATAGGAAGTTTGTGATTTAAGAAATCCTGCAGCTCAGGGGTCTTCTAGAAAGCACTGTGGATTAAGTAAGCTGTGACAACTGCCTCTCTGCAACATCTGCCTTATCTGGCTCTTAGATAAGAACTACATGAGATCGGGTCTCATTCCAGAAGGAGCTGACTTCCAAAAAGAGGTTAAGTGGCTCACTTGAGAGAACGGAGCTAGGCAGGGGAGATCCCCTGTATCCTGGTGTGACGCTATCTCCGCTGTGCTGAAAAAAACAGAATTGCTGGAATTGCCCATCAATGGATCAGACATTCACGCTATTTCCAGTCCTCTGGGGAAATGCTTCCGGCTAGCAGGTAGAAACGTTTACTCCTCCTGTTTCAGAGGTCATCATGAATGGGGCAGGTATGGGATTAATTCTTTTTGGCAGCCATAACCCGGAGGGAAAGGCAGAGCCAGAATGATCTCACAGACAAACAGAAAAGAACAGCAAGTTTCACGCCCACTGGCTCTGAAACGGGAGCCAGCTCCCCTTGTGACGTCGGCCTCCAGCTAAGTAACGCACTTGAGAACTAACTGTCTTCCCAGCCTCTCAGAATATAATCTTTAACCCTGTATATTAATAGATCCCCTGACACCATGGCATGGGAAAAATGATACACTGCCAGGTTAAAAAAATAACAAAATTTAAGCTGCTTTCATTCTTCTTCACATTTAAGATGCTGGGGCAATGCTATTGGTAACTTCATATGCTACCGTGGGGGAAAGGGCCAAGCCGCAGCTCTGTGACTCACCTCCTTGTGACCATCAAACGAACCTGTTCTGGGTTCTCTTATTCAGGACGCTGGGTGATGTGTGGCTTTTCTACCTGGATAAGCAATTTCCTATTCTATTGTGTCCCAGTAACCTATTTGCTTCGAGATAGAATAGCTTCATTCTTGAATAACTCACATGGTTTTTGCTATATTATGAAACCATCAATATCTGTATAATGTTTTTCTTTAAATTGACTCACTTTTTCTATTATTTTAGAAGATTATGTCACTACTGTCAACAGATAAAGAGTTTATTATTTGCCTAACACACAAGAGAGCTATAAAATATATAAACAATGACTATAAAAACGTACTTTAAAGTTTAGGTAAATGTTGTTGCCTTATGCTAAAGACTGAAGGTGAGGTCTAGACACTGTCTCTGATAAAACCACCACGGCAGCGGAGGAAGGGCAAGGGGCGCTGTAAGGGGTGTTGAATATATGCCGACACTAAATTACGATGTTCTCCTTTATATGATCAGAAGGCTTGAAAGAGAATTGACAAAGAAATCAATTTTTTTCATTAGGGGACCAAGGTCATGGTGCTGGGTCAATGTGCCATCCTGTGTGCTATCTTGCTTTAGGAAATATTTCAGTGAAGAGTTTTTGGAAAACATGCCTAAATTCAAAAGAGCATTTCTATTGCTCAGGCTAGTGAGGAAGAGAAGCTGAGATAAGGATAGATGTTGCTTTTTCTCCCCAGTCAGTTCCATTCAACACCCAATATCAACTATGTGCTCGGATATTTCAAGGAGCTTATTCTCTTATTAGTGAGAAAAAAGAAATACACTTGAAACAGAGAATTACAAAACAAATCAACGCTCAGTTAACGGTACATACCAAGTACCTGGGCAGATGGCAGCACACAGGAGCCTTTGGGCTGCATGAATAAAGCACAGAAAGCTGCCCCCTAGAGGCAGGTAAATTAGAAACAGGGGCCATGTCTGAATGGAAGCAGGCCCCCACCCACCCTCACCCCCTTGCTGGGTTCAGGGCAGGGCAAGAAGGAGGAAGGTGGGATTTCTGCCCTGACTTTGCCACCCCAGGAAGTACTATCATGTTCAAACGCTGGAGAGAAGCCCTACTCAGACTCCTGAAGGGCTGGTTCTTGGACGCTGTATTTTTCTTCCCCAGGATCCTACGGTGTGTGTTGTGCTGGTCGTGGGCCATGCAGGGCTTTAACATGAAAGAGCAAAGGAAGCAAGGTCGTTTGTTGAAACATATTGTGAGTGTTTTAAAAAGCAGACTTTTATAATGCCTATAGTTATTAAAATGTTAAAGAAAACATTTTTCCTTCTGTTTAAATCCTTATCCAGCGGATTTACACATGTTTTCTAGAAAATAACAATAGGCCAAACTTTTTTGAGTAATAGGACTGTCATGTAAGACATTGTACTTTTGACATTTATAGCTCGAGAAAAGTACATAACTATCAAAGGCTGCTATTAATTCAGTGAAGCAAGTAAATTTGTATTTTATTCATCACCTCACCTACAGACATTTCAAAAAAGAGTAGTGTGTGTATATATGACATACTATTTATTTAGTCTACCCACACTGAATGTGTGTGTGGATTTACAGACCCCTCACAATAAATTCTGCTACCCCCAGGGGTCCAAGACCTACTGGTTGGGAACCACAGAATAGGACAGGCTTATGATTGATGACAAAGAATAGGGTCTGGGGCACATCTGCTGGGCTTCCATCGCTTTTATCATTCTGACCTTCAACACTCTCTTTCTGAAACCCTGCACTCTGCTTTGTTTACTGAAAACATTTTCTGTATAAACTGAAACAAGCTAGTTATGACTTTCCACAGTGGAAACATTTTTTCATGCTAAACAGTGAACTGTACTTTGAATGGACACTCGTTCAACTGGGAGAAAAGTTATTTTCAATTCAAGATGCCTCAGTTCTTCAAGTGCACCCAATAATCTTTAATCCTTAAGCATTTGCGGCATGACTCTTTATGCCTTTGTGACATATATTTAATAAAAAAAAAAAAAATGAAAGCAATTCCTTGCATCCCGATCTAGCTGCTTCCCTTTACGTTGTTAATCCAACAGACCAACAAAATCTACCAATAACGTTATTCCTGGCTGCACAAAGCATAGCTAAGTAACATTGTAAATTTACTTTCTGAGTGCTAACAGGAATTTTAATTCATTTGTTCTATCCAATTTTATTAGAACTGGTGATTCAAAATGTACTGTGGACTTCTGCCCACTTGCACTTTCCTTTAAGGGATCTGCCTTTTGTGTGATCCTAGAGACAGTGCTGACTTACTTTCTTATAAGCAGTTCTTTTAATCTCTTACATATATATATGTTTCTACAGTCCCCTCCTCTCCCTTCTGCATGAACAATGACTTCCTTTTATCATGGTACAACATTCCAATAAACTTGTCTACATTTGCTGTCCGCATATACTCAGTTTCAACCCACTCCACTCTGGCTTCTTCCATGTGACTCTGCTTGTCTTGTCATGGTCACAAACCACTTTCACACAGGCCTGAAGGTCACCTTTTGGTTCTCAGCTCACTTGTTATCTTAGCTACATCTGGCATGTTGACACTCCCTGTTTAGTTTCCTAAATTTAGTCCCATTCTACTCTTTCATGCATTCATTGGGGGATGCTTGTTCTGAGTGTAAAGAATAGTGCAATGAAAAAGAAAGGCTGTGTTCTCGTCTATGAATGACAGTCTGAGGGAGACAGAGAAGCAATATGCAATGACAATAGAGTGTGTTAATGTTATGGCAGAGAAAATACTACGGTGCTAAGAAAGGACTTACAAGGAATGCCTGATCAGGATTTGGAAGGTCAGGGAAAACTTCCCGAGGAAGTGACAGTTAATCCAAGACTTGAAAGGTGAATAGGGGTGAAGTGTAGTGAGAAAGGGCACCCAGGACAACGGGAATAGTAGATGCAAGAGTCTGGAAGTGGAGAGAGCATGGGGAGCTGGGGTAATTTAGTGCCAATCAAAAATGGGGGTTTGGGGGGAAAAAAGGGTAAAAATGTCACTGGAGTGAGGAGGCATCATATTGTGTCAGGCCTTGGAAGACAGTTTAAGAAAATTAGACTCTTACTGAAGGCAGTGGGGAGCCAATGAAGAAGGCAGAGCTGGAAAATGACTGAAGTAGAAGACGGATTGGAACGGGGCAGGGTTTGGAGGGGAAAGGCTTGTTAGGAGTCTGTGACATTGATTTAGACAACAGATGGTGATGGTGTCAGTGGGGGGTAGAGAGAACTGATCGTTACCGAAAAAGAAACAACACAATTTAGTGATTGGCTGGAGGCCAGGATGGAGGACCCTCCCTGGTCAGGGAGATGGAAGGGTCAACAATGACAACCATAGTGAGGAACATGGTAGTGAATTTCACCAGTTTGGAAAGCATTTCAAATGCAGGAACAACCTGTAGCTAAAGGTGAAGGGATATTATAAATTCAGCTGGAGTTTGTTGATACTCTTCAAAAGGAGAGATTCACTTGGACAGGCAGTGGGGACCTTGAAAGGCATGGCCTGTCCTCTGTTTCTCAGAGATAAGTTAAGAAATGAGGAGATACTGACACTTTCTCTGTTCTTAGGAGCTTTCTCAGGAAGCACATATGAGTGAGCCACAATACAAGATACGCAGAGTGGGAGTGACAGGCTTCTAGAGGGGAACCCGCCTTTTCCCTAAGCAAGAGGACACTTTCCCACACCAGACAAAAGTCACAGCTCAAGATCCACGACTCTGAGAATTGGGTTGTTAGGGAATCTGAAACAAGAATTAGGCACTTAGTGCGAAAGGTCACATGACTTCATTGCCAAGCTCCCAACAAAAGGCTTTCAGAGGGCTCAGTGATCACAGGGATTTAGGAGTAGAGCAGAACTTGGGGAAGTTATTTAGCCCTGAAATAGTTAAAACCTGAGCTGGGGACTATTGTGCTGTCTCAGTATCTTACAACATCTTGGCAATATATCCAGGTTTGAGGTCAGCAAATCAGACCAAGTCGAAATGAGTGTAGATAGATGAAATATAAAGGAAGAAAATAGTTTTGTTTTTTTTTAAATCTTACCTTTGTTGGCTTGTATGTTTTCTTTTGTTTCTTAATGGTGCATACCATTTGCAGTGGAGGTCTCATTTCTTGCAAGATCATTGCTTTTGCAATTGTATATGGAGCAATATATAAAAAGGATCATAAAAAATGAGGAACTATACTTCAGTCATTTCTAAAATATCATTAATATTGCTAGATATATGTTTAATGCCAATATATTTTTAACGCCCTTAGTTGAAATATTTTGCTTCTCTCTACAGTTAGCAGAACAAAAATGAAATAATTCAAATACTGTAGTCTAAGGGGACCATTTAAAAATTTTTTTCAACATGAATTTTTCACTTTATATTCCCATTATCATCATCAAGCCCTATGTCTCTCTACCTGCGAATACTTTACATAATAATACAATCTGCCACATCAAAAGGCTAATGTACTATTAATAAGGTGTATTTCACTCTGGTCAGCTTGTTAGGAGTTCCCAGAAAATTATATTGAGCATATCTTAAGGGCTGAACTTTCTTCTGCAAAGGAGTAAACTTCTTCTACGTACTATGACAAGAGCTACAAGGATTAGAGCCCATCGATGACCTGAATTTCTTTTAACAGAGCGTGGATAAGTTCTCAACAGGCCCTTGCACAAGGGTGGCCAACTCCCTTCTGCTGTATTAGTCATAATTAGACACACCAGGGAATGATTTAACTCAGTTCACAAAGAAAGCAATTGTTGTGCTACCCTTAGGGGGGCGTTCAGTTCGTCACCGTGCCTCTAGCGTCATACTGCACCCATCCTTCCCCCGGAAGAGTTTTGGCTAAAATGCAAGTGGCGGCAGATTAACACTAATAATTCTGCACCCGTAATACAGCTCTTCCTGTGCACCAGGCACTGTGCTAAATGCTGTTTCACATGATCTCATTTAATCGTCAGAACCACCTGTGATGTGGGATTATTGGCTGCATTTTAGAAATTACAAAACTCAAGTTCAGGGAGAGGAAGACATTTCCCAAGGGTCACCCAGAACTAGGGCTTGAACTCAACTCAACTGACTTTTGAATCTATTTCTTAATAGCCCAATGGCTTGCAAATTTTATTCCCAAAGGATGAGGAGGCAGAACTCCAGGATCCTACCCCAATCATAGCAATTCTTCTTTTGTTGTTTTTTATACTAATCATTTTAGAGCTCATGGAAATAACGTTTCACAACCATGTTTTAAAAACAGTGTGAAGCTCCTGCATTCACTATACTTTCTCTGTGCAATATCTAAACCAACTGTAATCCATAAATGTCCCCCAGAACTGCCTGCATTGTGCACTCTAGGGCCACAAAATAATCGTCTAAAAGGATAACCCCACTGGTTGACAACAAAGTGTACAATCTTATGTCAGTAACTCTGAGTTAGATCAATGAAGGCCTATTAAACCGATCATGTGATTAGACAAAGGGTAGCCCAGTACAAGTTAACTCTCACGTGTTTTTGACATCGAATTTGATGTATTAGCTACCTTGTTGTTCAAAAATGTCCCATCGTGACTGGTACAACTCAGTTGGTTGGGTGTTATCCCTCAAAGCGAAAGGTCGAAGGTCACTGGTTTGATTCCCAGTCAGGGACATGCCTGGGTTGTGGGTTCAGTCCTTGGTCAGGGCACAAATAATAGGCAACCCATTGATGTTTCTCTCTCACATTGATATATCTTTCCCTCTCTTCTTCCCTTCCCCTCTCTCTAAAAATAAATAAATAAAACCTTTTAAAAATGTCCAAAAACAAGAGACATAAGTATATTTTGCTAGTGGGAAGGTTAGAAATAGTTACAAAAGTGGAGAGTCACTAAAAAGATCATGAGAGATGAAATGGGACCCATACAGCAGAATTTTTTTTTTTAAATGAGAAGGTTCTGACTTAAAGCAGAATGTATTTCAAGGACAGCTAATAAATTTCTTTTTGAAAAAAATTTTTTTTATTTATTTTTAGACAGAGGGGAAGGGAGGGAGAAAGAGAGGGAGAGACATATCAGTGCGTGGTTGCCTCTCCTGTGCTCACTGCCAGGGTCCTGGCCCACAACCCAGGCTTGTGTCCTGATTGGGAATCGAACTGGTGACCCTTTGGTTCGCAAGCTGGTGCTCAATCCACTGAGCCACACCAGCCATGGCAAGATTTAATTTCTTATAGGTCATTCTAAAAAATAACGCAGTAAGTGTCTTTATAGTTTTTCCTAATGACACTCCTACAGTGAGAAAAATATTAGTCTTTATCCTAGAGACAGATATTATTTCACAATTCAGAAATGATATTTGAGAGTTTATTATATAGCATGAAAACCTTTTGGATTCAAAGCATTACTATTATCTAATAGGTAAAGAAAACCCAAACTATAGAGAAGTAACATGTATAAACCACTCTCAGCAAACATGTGCAATATGGTTTCCTGCATGAGAGTGTACTTCAGACATTTTGGGTATCAAAAGGTAGAAGCTGAGAAATCTTCCATGTTGAGGTTGCAAGTAGTTTTTTTGTATTCCAAGAAGTGAAACCTAGAGCAAACACCTTTTTTTTTCTGGGAAAACCAACTCAATATGCCTTCTCAGTTCTGAAAAATAAAGAAAGTAAATACTCTCCGTTCTTGAGGCAGAAATAATAACCTTGATTCAGACACTTCATAGCAGAATTCTCGTTCTCCACAGACACAGAAGCCAAGCAGAAAACTTTTTTTCTTTATACGGATTTATGCTGCGTTACAATAGCCTATTATTGTTTATTTTAAGGGAGACCCTCTCAGAGCACACAGGCCATGGTATGTGTGTATGTATGTACATAAAACACATGTGTTTATGTGTTATTGTTCCCATATGTCAAGATCTTAGCATCAGAGAATCCAAAGACTGCAGGAAGGTTGGGTATGTCTAAACCTGATAATTTATAAATGGTTTTGACTGGGCTTGGAACAGCTTATACTGAACTGCAGATGCCCCATCCTTGGTGTAATAAATAACGTAATAGCCTCAGCTTGGAAGAAATACATAATATTGAACCATTTACCAGCTGAAGTATAGTTAAGGCCCACACCGAGGCAGGGGTGGGGCTTCTCTTGGAGATTGAACACAATGGCCCTGAAAAGAGACAGATCCAGGGCTGTGTAATGATGGCCCAGGAAGTAGGCTTTAGGTTGAGGAGAGGAGAAATTTCTTTTTCCCTTGGAGCCTCATGATGATTGAGCAGGGAGAGGAGGCACATCAGAGAAGACTCCTCTTGAGGGGTATATATTTATGTGTGTGCTGGGGCCCATGGCTTCATAAGCTGATTCTGACAACATGGCCACGTGATGCTGGTGACTCCTTACAGGTCTACCTACTGTGAATTGAATTAGTTAGAGTGGTGCATTTTCCTTTCATTATTTCTGATTTTTCAGGTATTTAAGCAATCAGAGATGCAGTGTGAATAAGATGAAGACTGCAGAATGACCATCAAATTCAGCACAATGGAGGTCATTGGAGAGCTGGACAAAGACTTATTTAAAAGGTAATAGTCTGGTCTCTGCTGTGTTATGGGAAATCAAAAGCGCTTGATGCCCCGTTTTGGGATGAAGCACTATAATTGGGCAGCAATAGCTTAAGGCAACCCCTTCTAGAGAGATAAAGAAGTGAGTTGTGGCCCACAGAAAGGAGCAGAGGCCTAAGGTGTGAGCCGGATGGCTGGCTGAAATGATACACAGTGACCAGGATGGACCTGGAGAGAGAAGAACCCAACAGTCACGTAGGGTGAAGGTTCAGGGCTTTAGTTTGGATATTTAAAGTTAATACGAACGTGGGAATGCAAATATCGCTTCAAGATACTGACTTCATTTCTGTTGGATATATACCTGAAAGTGGGATTGCTGGGTCATGTGGTAGTTCTATTTATAATTTTCTGAAGAACCTCCACCATTTTCTCTAATGGCTGAACAAATTTACATGCCAACCAACAGTACACAGGGTTTCTTTTTCTTCACATCCTCACCAACATTTATCTTTTGACCATTCGATGACAACCATCCTAACAGATATAAAGTGTTATCTCATCATGGTTTTGATTTTTATTTTCCTGGTGATTAGTAACGTTGAACGTCTTTTCATATATCTGCTGGGCATCTACGTGTCCTCTTTGGAAAATGTCTATCAGGCCTTTTGCCTATTTTTTAATCTGCTTATTTGGTCTTATTTTGCTAATTAGTTGTATAAATTCATTAAATATTTTGGATATTAATCCCTTATTAGATATGTGATTTGCAAATACTTTCTCCCATTCTATATGTTGCCTTTACATTGTTGACGATCTCCTTCGTTGTGCAGAAATATTTTAGCTTGAGGCAGTCCCACCTTAGTTTGTTGCCTGTGCTCTGGCATTAATTCCAAAAAGACATTGACAAGACAAATGTCAAGGAGCTCACATCCTAAGTTTTTTTCTGAGAGTTTTATAAATTCAGAGCTTACATTTAATTCTTTAACCAACTTGGATTTAACCAACTTGAATTTTCTGCCTGGTGTCGATAAGGGTCTGATTTCATTCTTCGGCCTATGGCAGTGCAGTTTTCCGGCACTGTTTCATTAGAGAGGCTGTTCTTCCCCTGTGTAGTTCACTGTGGCATTATTATTGACAGTACCCAAGATATGAAAAAAACCTAAGTTTCCATCAACATGAATAAAGAAAATATGATTTTATATATAGTATATAGTGGACTATTATTCAGCCTTTAAGAAGAAGGAAATCCTGCCATTAGCAGTAATATGGACAAACCCGGAGGCCACTGTGCTAAGTAAACTCCAAGCCAGACACAGAAAGTTAAATTATTTCACTCGATTTCACATGATTTCACTTCTATGTGGCATCTAAAAATAAAGCCAAACTTATAGTAACAGGGAGTAGAACGGTGGTTATCATAGTCTGGGGGAGGGGAAAGGGAAGGTATTAATCAAAGAGTATAAATTTTCAACTATAGGATGAATAAGTTTGGAGATCTAATGTACAGCACAGTGACTATAGTTAATAATAATGTATTGTATACTTGAAATTTGCTAAGAGAATAGGTTTCAAGCCTTCTCACCAAACACATACACAAAATGGTAACTATGGGGGATACTGAATATGTTAATTAGTTTGATTGTGGTAATCATTTTGAAATATAAACATATATCAAAACATGTTGTACACTTCAAATACATTTTGTCAAAAAGAAATAAACCTAAGAAGGAAAGAAAGTATAAAGTTAATATGATTTCACTTTCAGCCTTACATTGATGAGGTTGGACTATAGAAATATAAAACTTGAACACTGTCAATCCTGGGAGAGTCTGCTATTGTAATTTAGACCAACCTTTCTGGGTAGATTTCATAAAGGGTTTGTTCTACTAAACTTTTAGTGAGCCTAATCAACAAACCTTTCTATGCTTCTCATAGTTCTCATGATTCAATTTAAATCATTACATCAAAAGATCTATTGAGCATCCACCATGTGTCCAGCACCACTCTAGGCAACAAAATTCAAGGGGAAAATAGAATAGATTAAGTGCACGTTTTAATGGTATTTAAAATCTGGTGAGAAAAAAAAGTCAATAAATAAAATCAATAAGTAAATAAATACATGATATAACATGCCAGTTTCTGACAAATGATGTGGAAAAACAACTAGCCAAGGCAAGAGAAATAATAGTGTGATAGGTAGGGTGAGGAAGGTGACATTTTATATAGGGTGGTCAAGTAAAGCCTCCCTGATAATGTGACATTTAAGCAGCAATGTGGAAAAGTAAGGGAGTGCCTATATGGCCATCCGAAGGAAAGGGCACTCCGGCTGGAAGAAACAGCATGTGGAAACGTAGCAGCTGCTTGGTTCGTCCCAGGCACGGCAACGGTCTCAGTGTGGCTGGGGCACAGCGTGAGCGAAGCAGGGCCGGACAGGGCAGGAGATAAAGCTAGAGAGAAGCTGGGGGCAGATCATTAGTGCCTTATAAGCCATGGTAAACATCTTAGCTTTTCTTGAGAGTGATGGATAGCACAGAAGAGCTTTGAGCAGAGAAGGAACATGATCTGACACTTTAAAATGGTCACCAGCTGCCACGGGAAGGGACGACGGGGAGGCTAGTGGAGAGGCTACTGCCATCACGCAGGTAGAATGGGACGCTGGCTTACTTTAGCTCTGAAGTTGGTTTGAAGAGAGAAAATCAGATTCTGGGGGTATGTTGTTCATAAACTAGATGTAGGCTGAGAGAGAAATAAGTAAGTGAATGATGTCTCCAAAGGATTTTTGCCCGGAAGACTGACTGAAAATAGTCGTCATTTACAAAATGGGAAAGAACACTAGAGAAGTGTGTTTGAGGAAAAAAATATAAAGATTTTTGGTGTTAGATTTTGTTAGATTTCTCATATCTATTGGACATCCAAGTAAAGAGGACAGGAGAGAGTTGGCATTTTTCAGTGCACTGTTATTTAAAGTCATGGACTAGATGACAGCCCTCAGTGGGCCAGGGTAGGGAAGAGGGGCCTAAGGACTGGCCTCTTTATGGAGACTGAGAAAACCAGGGGGAGCAGAAGAGGAGTGAAGAAGGAATAGCCAGTGGAACAGAAAGAAAGCCGAGAGAGAACAATGAGATAGAGACCGAGGGTTTTACGTTGCGTATTGCGGTGTGACTATGATGAGGTTTTAGGAATGACCTTTGACTTTAGTACCCTGGAGGTCCTTCGTGACCTTAGTAAGAACTCTTTGGTGGAGTGGTAGCCATGACGGTTACTGGAGTGTGTTTCAAGAGAGAATGGGAAATATACCTATAGCCCAGGTCACCTGGGACCATGATTTAGAGATAGAGATAGTTTAAACCTAGAATTGCTCATTAATGATGCAGAATAGTCACCTATGTATCAACGAGTAACCTCAGAATGAGAGTGAGTGGGCCCGTTAAAAAGAGAGTCAGCAAAGGCGGTGTTGTCCCCTCTAAGTTGTCAGATGAAGGTCCATCACCAATGGCAGTAGAGGAGTGATCTGTGTAAGAGAGTAGGTCTGCAGGGTTTCACTTAGTTACTCTTTGGAGCGCCTTCTAGAAAAGTGAAAAATTCTATTTTATAGTTGTGAGAACTAAGGGAGGACACCGAATGTGTCGAACAGGCTCTGACACCGAGGCCATCAGAAAGGCCATCTCGATTATTATTTGTTCTTAAGTTGACGTTAGTTGGAAGGAATTGATTTGCTCAGTTTTATTCTAGTCAGATTTTTGTTCTTAACTTGGCACTTTGGGATAATATTTCTGAATAATGCAACTGCTAGTGAGTCTAGGGAATGGAATTTATTGTTCTAGACGGGCACATTTTTGTTGTTTTTAAATTATGGCTCAACAACCGACTAGTAGTTCTGAAAATAAAAGCCAGGCACAAAGAGGTTTGTTTCTAACCTTCATGCGAGGCCTTAGAACAGTGCACGTCTCACCCTCCTGGGTGGAAGGCTTTCCCGGTACCCGAAGTGGAAAATCATCTCACTGTCCCTGGGACAGAGTGGAACACACACTATGCGAAGCAGTCATCAAGTATTTTACTTTTTCCTGTTGCTAGTTCCCTTTACTTTGGCAGAAGGTGGGGTGTGATGACCCAAATTAGGCTTACGCACATCTAATTCCCAGATTTGGGGACACCAGTTTTACTTTCCTACTTAATAACATATGACCTTCCAGAAGTTACCCAGAAAGAGTCCCACAGAAGGCAAATGCCCTATCAGCTATAGCACAGTCTGAAACTCTTTATTTGAATGGGTTTTCCATTGCCTTCTGAGCAGACTGGCCACGTGAAGCAAATGTATAGCACATACAATAAGTGGTATTTCCTGAGGTGATGGATCTCCTACCTAATGGCCTCTGAGCGCGAGTCTCATGAACCATAATGCTTTTTGCACGCAAGCCTGTGAATGCCCAGTGCAGATTTTACCAAATAAGGCTCTTTCTGCATAAAGGCTTCTAAAAAAGACTACGGCAGGCAATTCGGAAAAAAACTGTGTTCGCCTCTCTTCACCTTTTTCTAAGCTTACACCCCTGGGTTTTTGTTAGCATTTAAAAAAGAGATTTAAAACTGCACTTCAGCCACCTTGTAAAATGAAAGAGTACATTGTACAGGCACCAAAGGTACACGTCAGTGCTTTTATCAAATTCAGGGTCCTGCTCTGCTGTACTAATTGGAACCATGTGTTGAAAATGCGAGACAGAATTTTCAGCTGTTCTTTAATTAAATGGAATAAAATAAGGACTAAACTTTGCATTTCTCTGTAACGAGAGGCTGCTGGGTTGCTCTGTTTGCAGGCTGATGGGCAGTCCTGAGTGGGGATATCGGCACCTATGTCAGGGCTTTGGGGACACAGGTGGTTCACTTCAACATTTAAGACGTTCTCATGATTCTACGATTTAGCCAGGTCCACAGAAGGCCTGGTTGCATCCCTAAAGAGATGAAGGGAAGTGATAGAAAAACTAATTACTTTCAAGTGTACTGGAAGATTGACTCACAAAGATTTTTTAATATTCTTATATGGTTCAGTTACTGCAAAAATCATCAGTGAGGTGGAAAAAGTGCCTCTTCGTGTGCTTGCCCATGGAAATCTGTGCGGAAATCACGGCCAGTGTGTGCCCACCAGAAAGACAGTAAGAAAGACTGTCCCAAGTTTTCTGCGGAAACATGAAAAAAGGTATAATTTGCATTTTTAAAAGGCTATTTCTGCCACTTTATATTTGGGAATGGGAAATGATACTCTATCACTCTTACTTGTCCTGGGATCAAAATCTGAAAGATTAGTTCACAATGTCTTCACAAAGGTTAGTTCGCAATGTCTTCTTTCAGGACTTAAGCCCCTTTCACAATGCTTTGTTTTAACCTCTATCAAATGGAAGTGGTGTGTTGAACTCCGCTACCGCCCTGCCCTAACACGGTTGGTTTCCAGGGCCGGTGCCCCCACACAGAGTGCTGAAGCCTTAGGATCCCAACCTTGTAAAAGTAACCATTGCTTCCCACAGAACAGGGGCACCCTACAGCCTCCAGGTAGAGGTGCAAGGAGAAAGAATTAGTGAGAACAGCAACAGTAATGCCTCCAAAGGTGCACGGGGGCAGCGTTCTGCAGGAAATCCACTTGGGATCACCCATCCGGCCTGCTAAAAGAATGGATGGATGCTCCTCCCTTTCACTCCTGGTTGTACAGTTCCGAGCTACCTTTGCGAAGACCCTGATGGAATGGACTGTACATCATCCACAGGGCTGGCCGCCTCAATGAGGCATCCCTACTCGGGCTTTTCTCCTCTCCTTTTTTATGTTCTCTGTCCAACACTCCAGTTTCCTGGGTTCACATTTCCAAATTGACTGCACGTAAACCCTTGGCTCAGGCTCAGCCTTAGGAGGAATGCAGAGTAAGACAGGTTCCTAGGATGGTCTTGTATGAGCAGGTTCCATAAACAATCTAATTTACCTACATTTATTTGATTGTATGTATTGTTTTTTAGATAGTAATTAAGTTGGAGACTGTCTCTAAATCAAAAGTAAGTGGTTCAGAACTAGCTTATAGTCTACTTGCCAGAACAGTGGCCACCAAAATTACTCCTGCTCTTAATAGGAACATCTACCATTAAGATGGGTGCAGAGCTCCAGCTTCTCTTCTTTCCTAAAGAACAAAGAGTTTTTAGGGACAAAGAGACCCTCATTCAGAAAGCAGAGTTCTCTGCGACATTGTGAGATAAAAGTTTAGGATGGAGAGCCCTGAAAGAGGGAAGAAAAATCAATAGAAATAGAATCCATGTTGGATATTATTCAAATAGAGGATAAGAAAATCAGAAAGTGAGGACAAAGGTCAGTAAATAAGAGCATATGTGAATATTTGGAAGAGAAAAAAATGAGTAGAATGTAGGCTGGAGAGTGTGTTAGTTTGAGTGGGTAAGAAAGAGCAGGGAGTCAGGATAGGAGGTGACAGTCAGTTCTGAAGCCAGCACAAAATGCTTATTGTCAGGTATTTTTCAAGGTATCCTTTTCCAGTTATTAAAATATAGAGAAAATCATTTCAGATTACCTCTAAACCACTTGCAAATGAAATCTGCTCTCCTAAAAAGCATTTATTAGAAGCTGTCAGATCAGCAGTGAAAATTTTTATTTCAGACAATAGCTGCAAATGGATGCATGAATAGTTCTTTTGTGATTATATCATTCTCCCTTACAAAACATAATTACCTATTTTTTGGATTTCCTGATTTATAGATAAATTCATGAGGCCTTACATAAATTTAGATGTCAGTTTCATTTTATTCAAAATAAATTCTATAAATAGTGCTGAGTGAAAGAATGCGAGAGACACAAAAGGACGAAGGCTAGCTGCCCTTCTGGGAAGCACCTGTCATGGGGCTCCACGACTGGGCCTCCTCTCCCATTCCCAGGTGTCCAGGAAGGGCCCCGGGACCTCAACTTTTCTGGAAGTCCGCAACTCCTCAAGGAAGTGCCAGTAAGAACTGTGGTGCTCAATAATCAATTATTGTCATGTCTTCATTAAGTAAATTAGCTTCACACTCCTAAAGCCCCTGGCCAACACGACTTCTGGGATGCCTTCTAACTTGTCTCCATCATTCCAATGATTCACAACTACATCCTTGGGCATTAACTTCATGCTCCCTTTTTCCAGGACCTTCCGCTCTCTCCTCTGACCCAGCAGACTTCATCCTCGGCTCACCCTCCTCGACCCCTGCCAAATTCTCTTAACCTCTCAACAGGATCTTTTATCTTCTGTAGATACTCACCTATAACTTTAAATTTCTTATGATTCTCTTTCTGCCACTTACCCTACCACTTCTTGATATTACAGTTCATTATACAGTGACTTGGGCTCCCAGTCCTCCCTCCCCTCAGTTCTCCACTCTTCGAGAGCGGACTTCAAATTTCACTTACTAGCATATATGCTCCACAGTTAGCGTGCTCGTACCATTCACTGCCACAGCTCATCCCCAAAACAGAGACTGGTACAAATGCTTAAGAAATTTTTGGTGAACAGATGGATTTATCCTTAAATTCTTTACATGGTCCAGTCCTCTGTTTTGTGAATAACTGATCCTTTATAAACATTTGTTGAACTGAACTTGCTCAAGAAAGAGTTGCTTGGCTCCAAAACACAGGGCCCAGTATTTTATGAGTGATAGGCCACTAAGAAAAACTTTTCTAAAGTAGTTTCTTGACTTTTTGAAACTACGTAATACATCTATCTCTTCCTGAGATGGACATTGTCTTTCATAAATTTCCTAATGAGGCCTGGGCCAGACCACATGATGCCAGGCCCAAGAATTAGAATTTTTAAGCTGAAAAAGCCCTCAGAAATCCAATCACCTTGTTTAGAAGTGAGGGTACTATGGTCAAAAAATCTGTGCTGCATTGTAACTCAATTCTGGAGCCTTCCATCTCAGTGTTCTTCTGCAATAGCCTGTTTTAGGGTATAGACAATGGGGAAATATGAGGGAAACTCATGGCGTGGAATGGCAGGATCTGAACACCTTAACACCAGATCTGTAGTTACCTGTCTACACAGAGCAAGAAACATGAAACCATCCCTTAAACCCTTCCACGCTAGGTATAAAGGAGGAAATATGACAATGGACTTATTATGTTCCGTTCTAGCCAGCTGAATCAAGCAATGGTTGAAAAGATCCATTGCTGGAAAAATACAATAGAAATTCTGTAAACATTATGAACTTTTTAGATTCTACTACTGTTACGATTATTTAGGAAACACCGCACATCCCTCTCTCGTTACTAGTGAGATAAGAGCCAAAATTCTGTTTCTTCTTCTTGTTCTCTTCCACTTAAAACAAACTGCATAAACACACACAAACAACTATATACATTTTGGTTAGTCATTTGTGGTCTATTCAGATGAGATAACATTACTTTGAGATTCTGGCACTTCAAGTATAAATTCCTTTCAGAAAGATCCAAGGTCAATCTTGAATTATATGAGATTCACTATTATAGTGAAGTTCCTATGTGGTTGAGTAGAATTTTGTGTTTTATAATTACATTTTTGCATTTCATATATTTATATTACACTTAATTTAAACTTTTTAATCTAAAATAGAAGCTGCTATGAAAATAAACTGCAGTAAAATTTCTATTTAAAATGTCTTGTTCCATTGACTTAGTAAAATCCTATTTCTGATATAAACAATAATATGTACTGTATTTTGTCATGAATAATGCATACTTTTTTGCCCAAATTTCGGAGGGAAAAATAAGGATGCACATTACACATGGACATAATGATTACATACCATGGGTATAATAAAGGGCATAATAATCCCATGTATAATGTGCACAGAAATGTGGGTGCGCATTATACATGGAAGCACATTATACATTGCAAAGTGCAGTAATTTCTGTCTACTCTCTGTAGTCAAGCCTGTGTGCATGCATGTATACACAGAGTTGGGCCTCGAAAAATGTGGAAGTGAGGGGAGCAGATCCTCAAGCATGTCAAAAACCCATGTATACCTTTTGACTCCCTAAAACTTAAGCTATCTGCAGGGGACTGGTATCTGCAGGGGACTGGTTCTAGGATGGCTACAAACATCAGAATCTGAGGATGCTCCAATACTTATATAAAAGGGCATAGAACGATGCATACAGTTGGCTCTCCCATCCACAAACTCCCAACAATGGACTGAAAATACTACAGGTATTTATTGAAACACAATCTGCGTGTAACTGGACCTGCTCAGTTCAAACCCTGTGGCTGAACTGTATATATTATTTATAATTAATCCCAAATGATACAAGAGATTTCTGAAAAAATATTTCTTTGTATTGAAACATCTAAATTTTAATCTTTTAATGGATTTCTTTTCAAAATGTTTTAGTAACTTAAAGAAATGTTTGAGTGCCTATGCAATAGACATGCATTAATTCATTCCATACACACTTAGTGAGCCTCTACGAATCCAGCCCTGTTCTCGGTACGGGGGGACGGAGAGATAAAGCAGATGGCTGTACAGCTGCTGTCATGGGGCTTCTTTTTTAAGACGGAAGGGAGGGAGAGAGAGCGAGCAAGAAAGCTGGAGATATAAAAAAATAATAATTCCATGCACGATTAAAAAAAATTCCAATGACACAGAGTGACTGGGAATGTGCACACCTTTAAAAAGGATATTTCCGGGAAAGTGCCTCTGAGGAGGTGACATTTGATTCTAGATCTGAAAGATGAGGAGAAACCAAGTGTATGAGATGAACATTCTGGGCGGAAAGACCAACAGTACAATGGTTTTGAGATCCTGCCTACTTCCGGGACAAAGAGACAAAATAAAGAGACAGGAACAGGAAATCAGATGAGAGAGGCAGGCAGGGGCGAGATCACGTCGGACACTGTAGGTTGTGGTAAAGGGTGTGCATTTTATTCGAAGGGCAATGGATTAGTATTAGAGAGTTTTAATTCAGGTGGTGAAATGGCCTTATCTAAAATTTTAAATTTCGGTTTGTCTGGATTGTAGCGAAGTAGATTACATAGGGAGAACAGTCAGAAAACAGATGTAGCAGACAGAAAGAGAGAAGTAGACAGAGCCAGTGTATTTTGGAGGTAAAAATAGTAGGATGTGGGAGAAGAAGGGCAGAAGCACTGAGGACTCCTGGTTTTTAGTTTGAAGAAACTGGGCAATGGTGCAATTAGTTTTGTGGGGAAAACTGGGGAAGAAATGATGCTGGGATAAAATCAAATCTCTGCTTTAGATGTGCTAAACTATCCAAACAAAGGTATAAGCAGACAGATGTACTCAGATGGATTTTTAAGAACCTCCTCTGGTAATAAATTAAAGGTAAATTATATATATACAGGGTGGGTACGAGTAGGTTAACAGCAGTGAGTACACAAAACAGAGTTTACTCTTATATTCTTGTTTATTAATTCCTGAATTATTTTCCATATCAACAGCCATAAACCTACTTTTGCCCCACCCTGTATATATATATGACTATAGAAAGAGAACTATTCTAATATTCTAATTTTGGGGGTTTTAACATATAGATGGTATTTAAAACCACAGATAACCTAGGTAGGTAATTAAAATAAGAAGGCTGAAGATTAAGCCCACAGTACTCAAAATTTAACTGTTGGGTAAGAAAAACTCAGCCAAGAAGTCTAAAAAATAAGTGGTCTGGAAGAAAAAGAAATAGAAAAAGCATATACTATTGCAAAAGTTAAGTGAAGAAAATATTTACTGAGAAGTGTTTGACTCAAATGTTGCTAAAAAGGCTTAGTAAGATGAAGGTTAGAATGGACAGATTTTGGGGTCTATCAACATAGGTGTCATTCTTAGCTTTGAGTAGCATGGAAAAAATGTCCAATTGGAGAGAAGGAAGATGAAATGAGAGATTCGGTAGAAACTGAGTATTTTTTAAGAAGTCGTGTCATTAAGAAGCCAGGTGTCATTGAGGTAAATATGACGGGTGAATATGACAAGATCCTTGTCGCCAAAGAGGGTCCACATACATGTAAAAACAAGTCTTTTATAAATAATTTCCCAAAACATGCTTTTTTAATATAAACATGCTTTTTTAATAAAAAAGAGTTTACTAATCTTAATTAGTAACCACTTTATGAAGGTCTGTTAGCATAGTGAAGGAAAAAATTGAGTAACATTTTATTAAGAATACAAAATCTTCAATGTATCAGAAATTGTATCATCAGATTTTTGGGTTGTTTGTGTACAAACTAAAAATAGGTTTTATACATCACTCCACAAATCAAAATACTCAGACATAATTGTTCTGAATATGATTGTTCAAAAAACACTACACACACTTTCTTTGTCATATTCCAAAGTCTTCCTAGACAGGATGTTAGACAGCTACCATATATAATATGTGTGAACAGAATAAGATAAACATGTCCTTTGTAACAAAAAAGTGAGATTTTATGTAATTATAGTCATGCTGAATGAGCAGTTTAGAATAATGTACTACTGTCATCAAATCATATTTTCATATACATGTATAATCCATTTTGCACAATGGCTTCAACTCAGTGTGTATGTAATTAAATTATAAGATGAAGTAATAGCTGCTGCTGAGTTGAAATTTCACTTTTTTTAGTTTAACGAAATGAACAGAAAACATAGTCTAGTGAACATCAAAGTACTTTTTTGAGACAGTTAAATCTCATCAAAGAGGTCTTCCGAGCTGCTGTTTCTTAGGGTCTCTAAAGACATGTTTTCAGTCGGACTGTGCTGCTCCTTTTCCACCATCTCAGGTAGTGGAGGATCAAGCCTAGAGTAAAAAGAAAATCAAGATAATTTTATTTTTAAAAAGTTCCATATCGAGTAAAAGAAAAATGAAGAGATACATAAGTGAAATAAAAGTTAAATCCTGTTTCAGAGTTGCATTTGGAGATTTAGTTCCCTATGCTGTGTTTACATAAGAGGGATGAAGGAAATTTAATTATTTTAACTGCTTTAGAATTAATCTATTGCTATTCTGAGGTCACAAAAATTCAAGGGCCTAAAACAGTGCTCACAATTAAGGTAAAAAAATAAACTCTGTTCTCTAAGTATTTTTATGCCAAGATATGAATGGTTTCTCAAGCCATTTCTTCAATAGTTCTATCCCAATTTTCACTTTCTTTTGCCTCCTTAAATTCTACTATTAACATGCACTTTAATTTCAATACTAAAAACTTCTGATCACATGAATTTCCTTTAGTGGTCATTTGATTATAAGTGTGTATGTAACTAATAATGACTTTACATTTTAGTAGTTGTTGATCCTTCGTTTACTAAATCTACATTATCTTCTTTTAGTAACTAAATTTTATTCAGTTTCAGTACTGCAGTTACTACATCAATAGACTGACCTCTCTATTTATGTAAATAGTCTTTTTAAGTCCTAGGATAAAAGGCATAGTCACTGACTGTTAACTGGTCTGAAAAACCAGTTTAAAAAAAACCCAAAAAACCTGAAAAAGCTGGAGGGCAGCGGCTCAATCAGAAGGACAGCTTAGGAACGAACACATGTTTATATTCTTGTATAAATCTTGTCAGTGGTTTTCTATGGAACCCAAATAAAACATATTCAATATTCGCAATTACAGGTGGCTCCAGGAGCAATCAAGCCAACCCAGCAATATCAGCAATACTTGTAACTTCAAAGGCAGAGGAGGAGCCACGGCAGCTCGGCACAGCTGCAATGGAATGGGTCTCGAAGTCAGGACACATCGATTGGAATCCAGGTCTATGTCTTATTAGCTGTGTGACTGTAGGCAAGTCATTCAACCTGACTGGATTTGTATTCTCTCGCCTAGAAAACTGATGAGGTAATAGCTGTCTCAGACGTGGTCTAAAGATTAAATGAGTTGTTATAAATGAAAATGCTTGTCAATTCTCACAAAACATTTGGAAACTATTAATATTAGCTGCTAATATTGCATAAACCCCAGAAGAGCTCCTGCTAATGGCTTCTTTAATATAAAAGTTTTCTTTTATATTAAATAACAATTAAAAATCCCCAAACATTGAGTATGGCTTTTGGATTAGGAGTATTTCAAAAAGCCTGCACCCATACTAAGCTGCACAGATTATTAAAAATAAGTCCACAAAGGATCCTTCTTGTCCCCATGACTGTATACAATTAACCCTGGTTGGCTGCCACTAGACCTGAGGCATGTTCTGTCTTGTCCTGAGCAAGCCAAGTTTGACAACATGACCCTCACAGGAATGCCAAGGTGCTAGGCATTAACAATTGTGAAGACAATGAGTACTGCCCTTTGGGAGCTTCAATGTTAAAATTAACAATAAAGATGGACATAATTATTGTGACATAATTAAATATCTAAAAAATATATTCCACAGGAGGATAAAATGATACAGTACAAAATAAAAGTATAATTAATACATGCCTAAGTGTTTAATGTCAACTCAAAACATATTAAACATTTTTCTCTGGCCCTAAATGTTTTAAGAGTTGCTTTTTCTCCTAGAAAAACAGAGAAACGAATCATTTCAATTAAAAAGTTAGGCATGGAAAAACCTGAACACAGGTTTTTTGTAGTCTACACACCATAAAGCAAGAACACAAAGATCAATTTAATTTTTAAAAATTAGCATAAGGCAAAAGGACCCCTCCAAAGTGACAATTCTGAAGGAAATGATTCCTGGTGCTTCATTTATGATTATCATCTTCTTCTAAAGTCAAGAGGAGTTTAAAAAGATTTAGAAACTTTTTTTCTTAGTGTCTAGTAGATAATAGGTGTTCAATGAATGGAGAAAACTGTTCTATACCTTTTATATCCCTGATAAGTCAAGAGAGTAAATTTAGAGCTCTTACCACAACAAAAAAATAAGTTTAATTATTATTATAAATAACATTTATTTTAAGACTTTTTATAGGTTTGGAAAAGTAAAAATAATAATAAAATAACAAAAAAAATTTAAAAAGTAAAAATGTCCATTATCCTATTTTACATTATTTGCATTTTCATATTTTTTACAAAAATGTAATCATTGCATGTATATAATTTTCCAGCTTAATGTTTTTACTCTCCAAAGTATTAGCAATGTCTTTGCATGTTAAAAATACATACTTACAGTCATTCTTAATTTTAATTTGGTTATAGTAACCATTAATCTACTGATGGATATTTGGCTTGGTTCCATTTTTTAATGCTCTCATAAACAACACAATTAATATTCTTACAGATATGCCTCAGCATAATTACATATTTTTTCATGCACATACTCATTTCAAGAATTCATGCTTAGGTGTAAAATTCGAAAGCCAGTAACTCAGAGAACCCGAATCTACAGTCTTAATAGAGAGTGAGCTAAACAAGTAACTTGACACTTGGGAGTTCCTGTCTGTCAAATGAAATTACAGCCATTAGTTATAGCCCACTTTAAATTCTAATTATTCCATGAAGACTTTTTTTTTTAATCTTTCCACCTTCAGGCTGATTTTTCTTTTCTCTGATCATCTAAAATACCTGATGTCACACCCCGTATTTCAATATATAGTTTTATTCATTCAATCCGTATCTGTTGAGTACATCCTAAGAACAGCTTAGTGTGTTACGTAAATATAACACATCTGATAAAGCTAATACATGATTCCTGCCCTCAGAAAGCTATAAGCAGCTTGAAGGCAAAAAGCTATGTAGTATATTTATTTTCACAAACAATGATTTATCCCTTTAGGAATCTTTATAAATGTAATATCGATATTTAGGATTCAGGTGGATTTTCAGATAACTTTTTTGTGGACAACATTGTTCAACAAGAGGAATTCTGAATCGAAGGTCGGGAGATTTTTATTTATGTTCTAAGAGTATGAAATTCTGGCCAGGAGACCGCACCTTTCTGGACCTCAGCTTAGAGTTCTTTCAGTACCTGAATTCTGATAGTTATGCTCAAATAATTTAGCATAGACTACTTTGCAAAATACGGGCTCTCAATAAATATCTGTAGAATAAATGAATAATGTGAATTAAAGAAGGAAGATTTAGAGTTAAAGGTTCAAGTATAAGGGTGTTTTCAAATAAAGGAAACAAAAGGAACTTCTCCACATGATTACAGCCTCTCTAAAATATGGCTTATGTTCTCAATAATATAATTGTATAGAGTTCTATGTTTTATTAGCTTGATTTCACACTGCATCTCTCTCTCTCTCACATATACACACACCTCCCAACTTGAATCAAAATTGTACTACCACCATCCATTTAACAATGAATAATGATAGATCAAAAGTTAGATTTGTCATAAGAAATATTTCATGCTATTCTCCTAAAATGTTAGGATGAATGACTTCTCTTTTAACTTTCTGGAAGTTGAATTACCAACATCTTTTAAAATGATATTTCCAGTCATTGACTCATTTTGTAAAGACATTTTCTCAGCCAAGTTTAATATGTATTGGTATTACCATGGCTGGAATAGCAATCTTTTCTTATTCAAATGAGAAGCATTACCATTGTTTGGCATGAATTATTTGCATCTTATAACATTCTGAACATAACATTTCTGAAATATGTTAAGATGTCAGTCTGAGTGAACTGAGAGGTCCAGGAAAATGTGTAATGATTGATTGAATAGTGACATCATGCTCATTTGACTATGACACAAACAATGGTTCTGAAATTAAAATATCAAAAGTCAATTTTTATGTGACCTAACTATATCTCTACCTGCACAGTACATAAAAAATTCAAAGGCAAACTTTAAAGTATTTAGAAGAAAATAGGAGAATGTCTTTAGGATCTTAAGACAGAGAAGTCTTTTGTTTGTTTTTTTTAAAGACAGAAAGTGAAACCACCTAGGTAAAGACGATACATTTAATTACATTAGAAGCATTAGAAGTAAGTACTCCTATTCATCACCTTAAAGAAAAGACAAGTCACAAACTGTCAGGAGACACTGCAACATAGTCTATAACAAAGGATTAGTATCCAAAGAATTCCTGCAAACAATAAAATCCTACCATAATTAAAAAATATGCCGAAGACCATAAGAGCTTCTTGGAACTTCCAAAAAGAGGGAACAGAGGGGGCAAATAAACATATTAAACTCAACTTCATTAGTAACCAAGAAAATGCAAATAAAAACCAGTATAAAATGTTTTACACCAGATTAGCAAAAATAAAAATGACTAACAATAGCAAAGATCATTGAGGACATGGAGCACAAGATAAATTACTACTGGCAGAAGTGTAAAGATTTGAAACCACTTTGTGTAACAATTTGGCAATAACTGTCCAGGTACATGAAGATGTATGTATATACTTACACCAGGAATTCCACTCCTACGTGTATACTTTAGAAAAATATTTGTCTATGTGAGTAGATAGATATGTACACAAGTGTTTATAGGGAGGGACATTGTCTTTAACAGTAAAAAACTAAAAAGTACCCAAGTGTCTTTCCACAGGAAACTGGGAAAATAAGTCATAAAATTTTCACACAATGGACTACAGTACAGCTGCACACATGCGTGAATCTCAAACATCATGTTGAACAAGAGCAAGGCACAAAAGAATACATGAGATATGATTCTATTTATTTAAAGTTCAAAAAGATGCAAAACTTCAATATTACCTTTTGAACACTGGTGTATATATCTGTGGGTGCACGTGTGGTGTGTGTCTGTGTACCTGTGTATGTACATAAAAGTTCTGGATCTTATTCGCTCTCTGTGACAATGCTCTCAGGTTTCTCGGTTTTGTAGCCTTGGCAATTGTGAAGATGGTGACAGAGAAGGGCAGGGTTGTAACAGTACAGAAAGTTATGGTATAAGGTATAGTTTGGTCTTGTATAAAGAGTTCTGTTTTAGACATACTAGGTAAGTCTGAAGTGACGGTAGGCTACCTAAATGGACACAGATGTTGAACAGGTAAATTATTACACAGACAGAAAGTTCAGGAGAGCAGACTGGACCACGTGTACAGAGGTAGCAGTCCCTGCCATATCCTTGGCAATGAAGGCAAATGAATGAATTGAAGAGATCGCCCGGGGAGAGTCTACCAGTGGGAGAAAAAGTGTATCATGAAATCCTGGAGAATATTAGTATTTCAGGGACAGACAGTGAGAGAGAGGCAAATGAGCAAGAGATTGAAAAGGAAAGATTCACGAGATACGAGGAGAAAGAGGGACGTGTGTTGTCATTTTGAGCGACTTTGGTACACCAGACTCAAACTGAACCTAACCAAGTGCTGAGACTTATTCTGGATCAACAAATATAACTTTAAAAAATTATATATGGATGTGTGGACTCATTCTGTCCCATTCAAAATCTAGTTTTGATCCTTAATTAGCATAACCACAAATAAACCTTTCCAGGGCTCAGAAAACACCTACTTTTTCTCTTCAGGGAAATACTAGATGAATTTTTTCACTGGTCAGTTTTTTGCCTGCAAGTAAATAAATAAGAAAGCATTTTCCTGGCAAATAAATTCTCTGCTTTGTTGGGCTTTTCTCTTACCGCCTTTTTTTTTTTTAAGTTTTATAGTCTTTTGCTTTATAGTGAGATGACTCAGTTTCTACTTTAATTTACAGATTTTTCCATTACTTTAGTCCTTGCCAGTGGACTTTATTCTTCATGTTCCCCCAAATTACCTGGTTTAATTAATTCCTCTACTTACGAAGTAGCAAAGTGCCATCAGTGTCACCTTGTGCCGTGGATGTCCTATCTCCTTCCCTTTGATTTGTTGAGTACCAGTCTGCCCCAAATCCTTCCTGAATGTTTTTCTAGGCTTTTCATGCAATGAATAAAGAAGATTCTGCAGCCAGAATTTTTAAGGAGGTAGACTGTTTTGTAATATCATCAACATCATATAACTTTTATATAAAATTAGTATCATATAACTGATACACAAAGAAACTAAAAAACTATTCCTTCACAAAGAAGAGTAATTCAACTTGGTGTTACAGGTGAACATAAAGAAAGCCACGCCGCTCACGTTCTGAGAAACGCTCTGCCTGTCTTACAGAAGCACATCAGAAAGAGTTCAGAGCCCCGGAAAAGAGGCAGACAGAAATCTATGAAATTCTGTGGATTTTGATTTTGAATTAAAAAGATTTATTTTTCAGTTGATTTAAAAAATAACCAAACTGTAAAGTAAAACCAAGTTGTATAGGAAGGTAGGATGTTTTTAAGAAAAATCACTGTATCTCACAATTAGTAGCAATTCACTGTGTAGAAGCCATCTAGGGCAGTAGAGCCACGGAGAGTGTAGTCTACATGCTCGGAATGACCGGGGAAGTTCCATCCTGACCTCTTGCTCTGGAAAAGTTTAATACATCTAGGGTATTATGATTTGAATAAAAGCTCAAATGTCACTACTAAACTTTTATTTATCACACTAAAAATATGTGAAGTAATTTCAGGGTAGAAGAGAACAGTGCAACTTCTAGGGTTCATCCAAAGTTATGAAACTAAATTTTCTGTATTACCTCCTCTTCTTAACTTACTTTCCGTATTGAATCAAATCAAATAAATATTCCTTAGGGTGAAATAGTTACTACTTAATGTAAACATTTGGTTCAAAGAAATAATAAATTTCCCTAATTGCTTCTTAAGAAGACTAGGGTTTCAAATACAGAAATTCTAAATCCTGTATCAATCCTACTGAATGCAAGCAACAACAAAATTATTTATTTTTTGGTATATAAAGTAGTATATGCATATTACAAAGATTTCAAAAACTTTGGAATAGAAAAAATAAAATAAAAATTATCTTTTGTCCATTTGCCTGTGGATATTTTAGTATATGATTTTTTAATTCAATCAAAATTCTACCGAAAGTCTATTCAAGGCTGCCAATGCACCACTGAGAATAACAGCCAATACTCTAGGTACGGTGTTAAGCTCCCAATGCATGCGATTGTCACAGTAACACTATGTCCTGTTATGGCCTCTATTCTCCAGATGAGAAACCAACTCTTTAGGTATTTGAGCAACTCGCTCACCCAAGTTCTCATGATGTATAAACGGCCAATGCTCTTACCAAATGCCTCTTCTCCATTTTTCCTTTGCCTCAGATGTCTTTCCCTTCATAATACACCCCCAAATTCTGTCTACCCTTGAAGCCTCAGCCAAAATGCTACATCCCTCATGAAACTTGCCTTGAATTCTGCCTCTTTTGAGAGCTCATATCACACATCATTACAGAATTATTCTAACATAAGGTAAACTAATTCTGCTCAAAACAACATAGTTGCATGTGTTACCTGGGTAATTATAATGTGTGAAATTGAAAGCAGGGTCATTTACGGCAAGTATTTCTTAAAGTGAAAAATGTGTTTCACGTCAGATTATAAGCTCTATTTTTCCTTAAAGTCATTAACATCACCATCTTGATTGACAACACTTAGCGAGCATTTGAAAGTGAATTATGCTCCACTGGACACTGTCTGCACAATATTAAACTGACATGGTCACTGCCCTCTTTGAGCTTACAATCTAAAACAGATGTCATGGTATAAACAAACATAAAAAGAGATAAAGGCGCCTACATACATCTGCTCAACAATTGAAATACACTGCATGAAATGCTTATATTATATTCCAGTCACAGGGAAAGTGTTGTGTGTACGTGTGTAGAAAATTGAAATGCTCATATTTAGGGTCAAGGCAAGGATTTTTCAAATGCAGACTTGTCTGTATAAGAAGGCAAGGGCTCACATCTGTGCAACTGGGACTTTATTAGAAGAATACAGATGTCAATCACCACAGAATAACCACTGTACACATGTGAACCAGATGCTTCCATGTAAAATAACCCAGGGTGTTTCACAGATGAATCACTGAAAACGTAATTACACATCAGTCCTCGTTTATTAGGAACAGGTTCACTTGTGTGGAAGCCATATGGTACTATCCATCCTGAAGTAGTGGAAAATGCAAAAATGGGCACTTTGAGATACTCAAATATAAACTCTTCTGCTGCTGCTTTGCTATATTATCCGCGTGGTGGGGTAAGTGATAATTATATGTGTTCAGTCAAATATCTTTGGAGAGATGTCTATGGCTGCTGATTATTAGCGAAGATTGTGCCAATAAAGTTTACATTTTATCCAGTCCTTTCCAGAGGATTTTACTTCAACAGAAAATAAAATGTTTAGTGGCCATACAATTCCTATATATCTAATTAATGACTGTTAGGGTAAATATTCATTTATAATACCTCAGAATGTGAGCACACTCTCAAAATGTTACAAATGTTATCATCTACATAGAGATTAAATGTTGATTCAGTGTGTACAGATTCCCTGCATTTCGACAAAGCCCATGTAAAAGCTGTCGGGGGATCTATATTTTACGACATTGGTCCTCTGAGCTCCAAGGTTTGTTAGTCTGTGTTTCATAAAGCTGTCCAGCTCTTTACATAATTGATTTGCTTGTTTTCTTCATGTGTCAGAGCACTGAGAAGTAGAAATGGAACTCTTTAGTTAATAGCACAGACTTTCAAGAGGAGTTTAGTTTTCTGCTTCAAAGAGGTTCTTTAGAACACAGATAACCAGCATGCCCAAGTCTACCTCTACAGAACACTTTGTTAGAAAGTGACAGTAGGAGGGCACACGTCTTCAGAGGCATTTAGAGTCTTGTATCCAACTGTCCCTGTTGCACTGTAAGGCTGCGGCAGAGACCCTTCATGCTCAGATAACCTAGGCCCTTGGGACATAATACTGAGTGATATTTTAATGCTCTAGGCCTGGAGTTTGCTTTTGTTCTTTGACGACATAGTCAAGAAATGCCTTGACAGGTTGATTTGCTGTCTTCCCTTTTCCCTCCATTCTTAAAATATTTTCTTGTTAGAATTTAAAGAGAAGACCCCAATCCTGTTACTTTAAATCACTTTCCAGTGGTTTCAATGATTTAAAAATAGTTTTATGTAATACTGATGCATATAATATGTATATAAGATGTAAATACATATATCATAAGGGATAATAATAAATCAAACTCCTGCATTGCTACTACCACTTAACCTCACTTAAGCATACAAAATTACTGATGTGGTTACATCCAAAATGCTCCTCCTCCATCCTGCTTCCCTTGCCTCCACACAGCGGTTTAAGCCTATCCTATATTGTATGTTAATCATTCCTTCATCTTAGAAAGAACGTTTTATTATACACATACACATTCCTAAATACTATATTATATGAATATTGCTTTAATTTTGAGCTTTATAAAAATGGACTCGCACAAGGGCCAGCTTTCTGTGACTGGCTTCTTTCACTCAACATTAAGTATGAGTCATCCATCTCATTCACTTTAACTGCTGTATAATATTACATTGTGTGATTTATATATATGTGTGTGTGTGTGTGTGTGTGTGTGTGTGTGTATATATATATATATACGCATACTGCTAATACAAACAACGCTGCTATAAGTATTCTTGTATAAAAATTTTGACCACACATACTAGAATTTCTCTTTGGTGATATGCCTATGATCTGAATTTTTGGATCATGCTGCATGTGAGTGTTTTTTTTTCCTCCAAAATAAGGCCAAATTGTTTTTATAAGTGTTTAAACTAACTTCCACTCCCATTAGCAGTATTTAAGATTCCTGTTGATCAACTCCTCTCCAACATGTATTGTCAAAATTTTAATTTTTTGCTAAAATCATATTTCATTTTAGCAAAAATTTTTTGATAAAATGATATTAAATGGCATTTCTCTGCAGAATTTTTTTTCAAGTTGAAAGAAAAGTTGTAGGAACAATATTATTTGAAAATAAGTTGGCGATATGATGCTCCTGTTTCCTCGCTATTTTAGTGAGCATATGGTAAACATAAATGTCACACTCTTACTTAACCACAATACAACCATCAAAATCAGACATGTTCCTGCCGCCTAATCCTTAGTCTGCATATGCAGGCTTCCAAAAGTCCAATAATATCCTTTCCAACAAACAGATCCAGTTCAAAATCCCACATTACTTTTGTAGTCACATCTCTAGGCTTTTCTCTCAGTTCCTTAGTTATTTCTTGAGGCACTTTTGATGATTACTGGTCAGTTATATTGTAGAATGTATTAAAGTCGAGTTTGCCTGATATTTCCTCAAGGTTTGACCAAAGTTATACACCTTTGGCAGGACTATCACATTAAGTACTGCTGTGTTCTTCTTATTGCATCCGGTCAGGTGGTATATTATTTCAAATTGTATCATTACCGCTGCTGTTCACTTTTAACACAAGGTATCTGCCGAACTTTTCTACTGTAAAGTTTCTCTTCCCCACTTTGTAATTAATAAATGTTTTATGGAGAATTAATGAAGCTGCCTATCTTTCCATGTGTTTAAAAGCTATTTGTGTATTTTTTCTTTGAAATGCCTGCTTAAGTCTTTGGCCCATTTTTCTACTGGGTTGTTTGTCTTGTACTTTATTGACATGGGAGGGGAATACAAATTCTTTGTCAGTTATATCAGTTATAAATATTTTATCTCAGTATTTAGGTTGTCATTTTCCTTATGATGTCTTTCAATAAGAAGCTCTTTATTTTAATGTGGTCAAATTTATACATCTTTTCTACAACGGGTTGCACTTTTCAGCCTTACTTATGAAATTTTCCTTAAGATCTTAAAAATATTTTCCTGTGTTTTCTTCTATTTTTGTTTAAAAAAAAATCACCCTTTACAGCCACACTTTTAATGCATTTTCATGTAGATGTGAGGAGAGGATCAAATTTCATTATTTTTCAAAGAGAAAACAAACTGTCCTAGTACATGGCCGATCCTTTTCCCAGTGAACTGTTTTACCACTTTTTGTCACATATAAAATCTTCATATAGATATTGTTAAGACTCCTCTGTTTAGTTTACCTAGTTGTGTATGGCAGTGTCAATAGCATAATTTACTAATTACTATTCCTATATAACAAGTCATGATATTTGACAGAGAAAGTTCCACCACTTTATTCTTCTTTAGACTACTTGGGCTATTCTTAGCCTTTTGTTCTTTTACATAAATTTCAGAAACAACCTGCCAAACTCTTGTTGGGATTTTGATTACAAATGGAGCAACTCTACAGATAATTTTGAGAGGACCGAAATTTTTAGGATACTGAAACTTGTAATCCTTCAGATCGTAAATCCATCATTTAATAATTTAATCCTTGTGTGTTTTACATTACATTTTCTAATCATTTGATGCTGGGATATAGAAATGTAATTGATTTCTGTATTTTTATCATATATTGAGACACTCTGATAAATACCTTATTATTTAAAAGTATTTATCTGTAGATTCTTTCAGATTTCCTATGTAGTCAATTTTATTGACTGTGAATACTGAAAACTGTCTTTCTTTGTAAGATTTATTTCTTTTTGTGCTCCAAATGCACTGGCTAGAACCTTCAATATAATTGAATAGAACTAGTGATCATGGGAATCTTGATCTGAAGAAATGCTTCTATTTCTAATGAGTTTTTGTAAGGTACATAATGAAATTCCAATAACTCCTGACTTTCAAAGAACTTTTATTATTAAGATAAATGTTATTAAATTTCTATGCACCAATTGAATTGATCATATAGTTTTTCTCCTTTAACTTTAATAATTATTCCTTTTAAAAATAACCCCAACTTTTCCATCATATAGTTGCTATGCTTAAAAAATACATTGCTAGATTTAGTTTTCTAATACTGTTCAAGATTTTTGTACCTATGTTCAGAAACAAAATTCGTCTGTATTTTTCTTTGTTAAAGTCTTGCTTATTTTGTTTGTTTTTGGCTCTGGAATCAAGATTATGTTAGCCTTAAAGTATTAGTTAGGAGTATTATCACATTTACTTTGCCAGAAAAGTTCAATAATATTGAAATAACTTGTTCCTTGAAAAAATTGGAGGCCTTTCCTCTAAAAAAGGACTTGTGTTTTGTTTGGGGTCTTTTGTGTTTTTTTTCCACTGAGCAAGGGGCACTCCCCAAGGGTACTCAAGGCCTAAGGTAGTCTTTCCAGTGGTTGTGCTCAATCCACATTTTTATCTTTTTTATCTTACGGTAACCCTACCTTTCAGTTTGCTCTCAGAGCAAGGTGCCTGTTTTGGCTTGAGCTTATTGTTCAGTCTTAAAGAATTCCAGTAACTTCAAATTCAGATTGTGTGTTCTAGGAAATATCTATCTATCTATCTATCTATCTATCTATCTATCTATCTATCTATCTATCTATCTATCATCTATCTATCTGTGATTTTATGTAAACTTAGTTGTATTTTAGTGAAAGGATCCCTCAGAGTATCCAGTTTGCCACAGTATCAGAGAGAGATTCAGTGGTTTTAATTTAATAAGTAAGTGTCTCATCATGGAGGAAGCACCAAGTTTAGAGACAGATAAAGCTGGGTTAAAATCACGGATCTGTCACTTTAGTGATCATGTGATTTTGAGGAATCCCACTTTTCTGAAGCTGCCTCTTCTTTAAATTGGGGATACTAACTCCTACTTTATACGGCTGTTCAAAAGTATATAGCAAAATTTAACTGAAATTTTTTAGACACTAAGAGCCAGACACTGTTAGATGTGCTTATAGGTGTTAATTCATTTAATCTTCACAACAGCCCTATGAGGTAGTATTATTATCATCTCCTTTGCACAGTTGTGTGAAACTAGAGGGTGTTAAGTAACTTGCCCAAGGTCATAAAACTAATAAGTGGAGGAGATGGGATTCGAATCTGAAGTCCAGATCTATTGTTAAAAAAATAGTATGTTATGATTTGCAGCATTAAATCATATAAGTTATGTTAAAAGTCTGCCATAGTACCTGGTACACATTTAAAATAATAGTTAAATTTTTATAGTAACAATAATATAGTTATTAATAGTAAAATAATTTATAAGGCAAATGGATAAACAAACATGATATTTACATCTACACATACAGTACTATTCATTAAAAGCCACAAAATACTGACACAGTTCTACATGGAAGAATCTCAGGAGCATGATGTTAAATGAAAGAAGGCAGATTCAAAACAGCTACATACTGTATGATTTTATGTGCCTTTTGGAAGAAAGCAAAACTACTGGGACATACTAGTGGTTGCTAGAGCTGGGTGTGAAAGAGAGGATTGACTAAAAACAGACATGAAAAACCTTTTTGGGATGGTGAAAATATTTCCTAGCTTGATTGTATGCTTGCCAAAATTCATAGAACTTTATACCTAAGAATCATGAATTTTACTTTATATTAATTATACACCTGTAAGTAAAACAAACAGAAAAAGGTATCAATCTTTCCCCTGAAAGAGCATTTTTAAGCTATATTTTGTCTCTGATTAACCTGACAGTTGTGCCATTATTTTTTTTTAATCTAGTGATTTAAAATATGTAGTATGTTGTTAATCGTGAAATAAATATCCATGGAACGGCAATGGGTTCCTTACCAATCCTCTAATGAAGGGAAGCAATTAAGAAAGGGGCTTGCTAGTTTCAAACTTTCATGGGATGCTTTATATGCTTCTTCAAATTTTCTATTTCTTTCTATACTCTTTAAGAAATAGATCATAAGCTGCTTTCTGGCAAGAATTATTTGCTATAAGACCAAAAGAAATGTAACTGTATGGTACTAAAAGCTCATGTTATGCAATGGCAAAATTATACTTGTCAAAGCAAAACTTCAGGAAATAAACCATATTGTAGTTCAAAATGGAAGAGTGGAAAATATGATGTCAGTAGAATATGTAGGTCCAAAATGGATTTTCCCATACAGAATGTTAAATGTGAAATGGCTTGAGCTTGGTCAGAAGGATTACTTAATTTCTTTCGATTATGCTTAAAAAATTAGAGACAGATTCTATTATGAAGAGTAACTAAATAAAATGAAATTTGGAGGAAAACTGCCTCTTAGTAATAAGAGAATCTGGGTAAAAGCAGGTAAAGTTACAATTTGTAAAAGTATAGTAAGCTTAACTATGTGATAGCTTTGATTACGAGTCAGAAACATTTCCAGCCTCACTGCAAAAGGGAAATGTTGACTTTGGAATTAGGTCGTAGCAGGGAGTGGACGAGAAAATGTCTACCACATCAGAAAAGACTGTTCTGTTCCACACTGTGGTAAGAAGCCACTTCATTAAAAAAGAACAAAAATCACTTGAGGAGTTTCCATTTTACCTGTGAAAGTAGCAAAAAGTGGGGAGAGATCCCATTGTGCATGATTACCCAAGGCTCAAATCAACCTTCTGAGTTGCCCATAAGTCTATTTTCAAATGATGTTTAGTCTGGTTTTACAGAATGGGCTCCTTTTTTAATTTAGATGGTAGCAATATGTATATTACCTTGAGTCAATCAAAATCTTTACTCTCCTACTGTGACTACCTACCTAATGTCAAAAAGGTCACAACCTTAGCAGAATCTTACAGCTAATTACCACAGCATATTGTTTTCTTCCTAGAATAATAAAAACTGTATTTTCCTTCTTCCAACTGCATGAAAAAGCTACAGGAATAGCAAAAGCCTACTGTTTGTATTTTTTTTAAAAAGCGCTGATGAAGATATTCTACTGGGTCTCTTACATCTGTTAGGTTGGAGCAAGAATAAAATCTGCTCTAATTCTAAATAAATTAGCACAGTATCCCAAGTACAACTGTGACTTTTGTAAAATTCACATTGGTATGAGGTTGATTAAACTGGCAGTCATTTTTCAGTCCAATTTCCCTATTATTGTCAAATGATGACAAACAGAAGTAATTTCTTGTCCAGAGACTAGCAGGCCAAATAATTTTGAAATGACTGAATGTCCATGGTTAGGCTGAATAGAAGCAGAGAGACATGAAGACAGAATAAGAAATTCTGGTCAACAGAGTAGCCAGTGGATACAACTTATGAAAAATCCTTGAAAATTAATTGAACAATGCATGTCTATATAAACATAGTACTAGCAGTGTGCATAAAATACTTTGATATCTAATTATAAAACTGAGCAAGAAATAGTATCTTTAGAATAGTCATAGAAATATTTTGTTTTGCAGTAAAATGAAAAATAGAAATTCAAAAATATTTAAAATGAATCTTGCCCTGGTTCAGCCTGGGGTTGCTCGGTTGGTTGGAGCGTCTTCCCATACACCAAAAGGGATGAGGGTTAAATCCCCGACCTAGGCACGTATGGAGGTAGCCAATCAATGTTTCTCTCTCATATAATGTTTCTCTTTTTCTCTCACCCTTCCTCTCTCTCTAAAATCAATAAAAACATATCCTCAGGTGAGAATTTAAAAATAAATAAATAAAACAAACCTTTCTATAAGTGAATGTTAGCATAGGTATTGCTCCTAAAGGTTACCATATTATTGTACTATTATCCTGATAATCCTAAATTATACACACAGGAAAAAAAAAAAAGAAACTATGCTCAAAGAAATAAAAGAGAGAGGATTTCCCAAACTATGTGACAGCTATCATTTAAGCGTAATTATCGCACATGTGAATATTTTAGGTTTTATTGATAGAAAAGCTCTCTGGGACCATTGATAGAAACAAACAATATCGCCATCTTTGTAGATGATTTCTAACATCTCTTTCAGTTCTATTGTCTATCTGCATATAGAGCAACGATTTTTAGACTGTTTTAGGAGGCAATTATCTCATAAAACCCTCTGCCAAAATAATACATGAGGTGAGACCTCCCAGGCTGGCTGAGTTTGCAAACCTATTTTTAATTGGGGTGTAGACATGGTTCAAGTTACTAAGTGTTAGGTCAAAAGCCAGAGAGATGTGGGAAGGGCTTGTGACCTCCACAGTTCTCAGGTGAGCGGGAGATGCCAAGCAAATACGGCTAAAACCTCATTTAAACATTTGCATTACTTAGTGCTTTGGGAAGTGCCAATATTTGGCCTCTTTCCCTACAAAACTAAAAAGTTTGATAATGCATAATGCTGTGAAGGATGTGGGAATGAAATTCTTGCTATCTAGTAATCAGCTAATCCAATTTCTTGGCTCTGGAAAAAGAACCAAAAACAACAGCTGCCTTTTTACTTTACTTTCCTGTGGGTCCTAGGTAAACAAATTGTCTTTCATAATTTACTTGTTTTCCACTCTTTGTTCTAACAGTCAAATCACTGACACTTGATGCATGTCATAGTAAATCTCCATCTGATTTATAACATTTTTCTTTACCATTCTCTCTTTCGGATACTTAAATCAACTTTGAAAATAGATTTTAAAATTCTTCCAAATTCTGTCCAGTCTACAAAATTTCTAGGGGTTCCCAAGACAGTATCAGATGTTTTGTTTAGGCATCCTCGGTAATTCCAGTGTTTAATTTTGACAAAAGAACACAGAGAAATGACCACTTTGCTTTTTCACTTGGCCAAAAATTTCTAGGCAAAATTCTTATAAATCCAAACAAAATGGAAGAAGAAAAGAGAAATGTTTTTATTAAAATTGTTGCCTTATTTTTATTACAATCTGAGGGGCTGGTAATTATTTGTATATCTAGAATAAATAATATCTCTTTCCCTAACTCATTAAACTAGGGCACTGTTAAGATGCTTTACCCAAAATTTGCATGCAATAACTTCTCCAAAATCCTCGGCTTCTGGTAATGACAAGATACAATAATTATTCTTTATACTTTTGTAACAATGGAATATTCCTTTATCTTACTCATAGTGTATATGATATCACTCTTTCCAAGAATGCTTCATAGCCTTATAATCTTGATAAATATACCAATTAAATTTTTAAAAATCAATGAAAATTATTTTAGGGCTTAATATTTTCTGAAAATATGCATTTCAACATAGTTTTATATTATAAAACTCACCATACTTTTTTTGTTTCTGCATTTTTGCATTCTCTTCCTTACTTGGAAAACATTTTTACTTCAAGACTCAGATCAGATCCTCTAAATAGCTTTATAGAATTTGATCTGCTAGAGTTAAAGCTCCACCCCTGTACCCCACTTCCTTTCCCATATCCCTCCAAGAGGGCTTTCACTGAACCGTAATTATTAGTTCTGTTTGTCTCTTTCACTCAATGTTGAGTGCTGTATATTCAGCTCCTATGACTGCTGTAGCAAATCACCATAAACTAGTGACTGAAAACACCATACATTTATCTCTCACAGTTCTGGGCTCCAGAAGACCAGGTTCAGTATCAGTGGGCCAAAATCATGGGGTTATTAGGGCTGGGTTCCCTCCATACTGTCTGGGATGAATCTGTCCCTGGCTTCTTCCAGCTTCTGGAGACTGCAGTATCCCTGGTTTGGAGCCATGCCACTCTAATCTCTGCTTCTGTTGCAGCATTGCCTTCTCTTCTTCTGTCTCTGTCAAATCTCCTTGTACCTTCATTTATAAGGATACATGTCATTGCATTTGGGCCCATGTCAATACTCCAGTCTAACTGTAAAATAACCTCAAGAACCTTAACTTGATCACATCCACAAAGTTTTTGCCATAGATGGTAACATTCATATGTTCCAGGGATTAGGATATGAACATTTTAGAGGATATTTATTCAGCCTACCACACTAAGTGGGGGGGGGGGGGCTATCTTATTTGTGTGATAAGGTATTTGTGATACCTTCAGTCCTCATCATATTACCTGGCAGAGAGCAGATGCTATATAATTGTGGAATAAACAAATACACACATAATTTCATTGAGGTTTTAATTGTATAGAAGTCATGCAAAACTATGAGTCTAGGGTGTTCAGTAGAATTCAGTATTGAGAAAAACTGACCAGAGGCTTTAACAGGCTAATAGTAATGATTTTTGGTGGTCATATACAGTAAATAACTGAATTTGTTTTATAATTAGGTTCCCATTCAACATCTAACAATATTAAAGAATTATGCACACATTAAATAAATAAAAAATTCTCTAGCCAGCACAATATACAAATAATTGAGCAACTATTAAATATGAAAACATAGGTTATACAGAAAAATAAAAAATAGCTTACCAGTATAAGCTCATCATTTTTCCAACTAAAAATATAAATTGCACATTTGTGGTTACTATTAAAAGGTTTTATTTAAAAATCATAGATACTAAATAAAATATTCATTAACTCATAGAAATCAACTGGATCTCCTAGATGTTGAAAGTGAATGCCTCCAGGGAATGTCTAGATGGTTTCCTGGTCTTTTTTTTTTGCCATTTTATTGTGCTTTAATCATTGGTCATGAGGGCCAGTACCACAACACAGTACAGCTTCTCTGCAATTACATTAAGTTCCTATGTGTATTCCACAATTTCAGTTAATTCTATGAAATGAGTCATCTGTACTTGTGCCTGTAAGGTAGACATATCTAACTCACTTGCATGCTTTATGAGATACCAAGTTGTTCCTGTTTGTTCTCCTACTGTACTTGAAATTAATAGCAATTTGAAAAATAAAGTTAACACATTAACCTTATTAATACATGTTGTGGCTTCACAGAACAGAAAAGACTACCAAAAGTTCAATCTAACTTTTTCTGTATTAATAACATTAAATGTTTCCAATAAGGAATGGAATCTAAAAGCTCTGGTAACAGTTATTGTCAAAAGAGTTGGAGATGTTCTCAATGTATTCTGCTATGTCATTCCAAACTTTCTGATGAAATTTGTGGCAAATTTTGTAACTCTAAAAAAATGAAGTGAAACATAAACATTTATTGTAGTTATAACGATCAAAATTATTATTTACTGAATATTCAAACAACACTATCTACTGAAAGTTTTTATATATATCATTTAAATTACTATTTATTTCCATTTTGGATACAGAGAAAGCAGAATATTACTCCTAATGAATTCACTAACAATTAAAACTTTTAAAATGCAATCAAATGATTTTCTTGCACTAGGCTATGTTTTACCTAAAAATGGTATTAAAAGGTAATTATCAAAGTATAGGATTACATAACTTTTATTTTTTATAAGAGTGGGAGTTCTGAAATATTTATTTGACTGATACAGTTTTTTTTTTATACTAGTGTCTACCATGTGTTATTGATTGTGCTTTTTAAAGAAATATACAGAGTGAGGCAAAAGTAGGTTTATAGTTTTGAGTATGTGAAACACAGGGTTTATTCTTATATTACTATTCATTAATTATTGTAGTATTTTCCATATGAACCTACTTTTGCCACACCCTGTATATTAATGTAACATTTACTAAATGAAAAGTCTCCAATGTTAGGAGATATTTGAACATAAAATGGAGATATCTGAAGCAAGAATGCGATTAAATAATAATTAAATAATGTTGATGAAGAATAAGATTTTATTTAACTCTATGTTCTAGTCTGGACATAAGATGTCTAGCAATTCTTTACTTATAAAGGCATTAGTAATAAACATACTATCTTTATGAAACTGATATATTAGTGAAAAAATAGACAAATGAATAAAAGTATCACATATAATATTTTAAGGAATGAAATGCTCAATGGAGATTTAAAAAGAAATTAGATTGGGGATGGAATGGGATTATAATATTAAATACTATGATCAGAGGTGGTCTTACTGAGAAGATAAAATGTGAGGTAAGATGTGAAGGAGGAATGATTTAGTATCTAAAGGAAGAACATTCTCAGCAGAGGAATGCTTGTGCAAAAGCAGGACCACAACTGATGTGTCTGAAGAATATGTAAGAAGCTGGTGTGGCTGGAGCAGAGTGAGCAAAAGGGAGAACAAAGCTCAGAGAGGTAAATGGGGCAGGTAGCAACCCAACAGAGATGTCTGGCAGCAGCAGACTGATTACAGGTACCCTGGGGAATCTGTACAATGAGATATATGTACTTTGGAGCCATTGCTAAGAATGAGTTAGATATAAATGTGTCGGTATTAAAAGATCTCAGTGGACAGGGCAAGTACTGGGCATACACCATGATGCCGTTTGTGTATATTAATATGTGATCTTATCATCAGAAAAACATGCTTTCCAAAAGGACACATGAGAAAGAGATACTAGCAATAAACCTTTTGAGAGAAGGTCTAGAGGTGGGGTGGAGTACGAGGCTTCAGGCTTTTACTGTTAATTTTTTGCATGTCTATCCTACTTTTTAGCCATCTCTATATATTATTTTTATTTTAAAAAGACAAGAAAAAGAGCTATTTATCTGTGTGCAGCATGGTCTCCTTCAGTCAAACCTCATCAGCAGTTGAGGTTGGAGTTTTCCCTTTTGCCCTTTGGATGCCACCTCAGCATCCTGAAGTAACTTTTGCAAATACTGTTTCCTAACTTCCTTTCTCAGAGCTTATTCCAATGATTTTACCAAGTCATAACAATTTCACTAACAAAAATCAGTTCCTCATTTTGAGCCTACTGACTACTTAGCAACTACATAATTCTTAGCACTTTCATTCCCGTAACTTCTGTATCAACCATGCTGACTTACATACCAACCAACTAGAATCACACATATGATTATATTCCCTTCTCATCCTGCAGACACACTATGTCCTCTATCATCCAGAAATGCATTTTCTACCCTTCTCAGTAAAACAAAGACTCAAAAATCTCCTTCCATATGAAGACTTTCTGAATTCACTTCCAATCACTCGGACTTTATCCTGTATTAACCTTATACAGGTATCAGTTTTCTTTTGCATTAAGCATACTCTCCATAAGAATGGGGGCCAAGTCTTTTCTTTCTTCAGTCTCTTCACACCTTGATCTCAGTTGATGCTCCTCACATAATATGTGTTTTATCCATGTTGTTATATTAGCTGACTTAATTTTATTAATCCATATTTCTTAGAAAAGTAAGTCTATTAAAACACAGGGAATGATGAAGCCTAGAATGGTCATATAAATAACTTCAAACCCTCTGTGTTGAATTCTGTGGATTTTTCTGCTCATCTTCCATTCCACTCTCATCTAGGATAGCTTTTTACTACTGCAGGAACTGGAAAACTAAAAAACTATTACCCAGTCTCCTCCGTAAAACCACTGACATATCTGGAAGGTGAAAATGAAGCAAAAGACACCTTCTTGACTCATTTTAGTGACTCTCCCCCCACCAATAAGCGAAGTCTTAATGCAGAGTAAGAGGCTTTTCTGTAGCAAATTCCTGTGTCCATTTTTTCAGCCTTCTATGTGTCAAGAGGCAATTACGGCAGAGGTGGTGGCAGGGATGCACAGTCCCATGCCCATTCTCCAGCTCTGAGGTGGTCATGCGCAGGAGCTTCCCGGCACTGTGCTAGAGTTACCGCAGGTAGTGTTCCCTTGCGTTCTGCTGGCCGCCTGAGGAGGATTATTCCAGAGGCTGGTCTGCTGGAGCCAGTCCAGGCTTTCCAGTGACTTCATGAGCACCTAATGCCTTGCATGTATTAATTCTCTGTGGCTAAATTATACAAACTTGGTGGCTTACACAATAGAAATTTATTCTCTTCCAGTTCCTAAGGCCACAAGTCTGAAATGAATCTTATGGGGTTAAATCAAGGTGTTGCAGAGCTATGCTCCCTCCAGGGGCTCTGGAGTAAATCCATTTCCTTGCCTTTTCCAGTGTTGAGAGCTGCAGTTCTTGCATTCCCTCACTCATGTCTCCTTCCTGTACATTCAAAATTAGTAGTTTAGTATCTTTTCTCTCTGACTCTGCTTCTATCACACAGCCTTTCTCTTCTGTGTGAATCCTCCCTCTTCCTCCTTCTCATAAGGACCCTGGTGCTTGCATTTAGGGCTCATCTGGATAAGCCAGGATGATTTCTGCATCTCAATATCCTTAATTACAGCTGCAAAATCCATTTGCCATATAAGGTAACATTCACAGTTTCCACAGATGAGAACATGGATACCTTTGAGGACTCTTATTTAGCCTTTCACCTATGCCTTCCTTGTTCACATGTCACTATACACGTGAACACATTCTCAGATTCCAGGCATGAGAAAGTTGATATCTTTGGGCCGTGGGAGGAGGCATTATTCTGCCTGCCACAGAAAGGTACATAGAATAAACTTGAAAACATGACACAAAAATCATTTTTCTTTTTGTGCTGCCAGGGGGATTTTTTTCTTTATTTTCTTCCCCACTTATGGCCCATACTCCCTACTTAACTCTGACTCTCCTAGATAAACCTCCTTTTAGGGTCCTTCAAGCCTCAACAAGTGACTACACCATCTCCCTGCCTTTGCTCATCTCACTCCTCTAGATGGAATGGCCTCCTCCTTCCACTCCATATAGCTTCAGTCCTCCCTCATTATTGCAATGACCAACAGAAATACTTCCTGTTCCCCAAAACCTCCCCCCACCACTTCAGAGGGGAGGAGGGGGTAACAGAGGAAAAGAAGGGGAACGGTCATCAAGGAACATGTATAAAGGACTCACGGACAAAGCCAAAGAGGGGGAAGGATTGAGGCTGGGAGGTGGGTGTTGGTGGGGCAGGGGAAAGTGGTTGTGGGAAAATGGAGACAACTGAACCTGAACAACAATAAAAAAAATGAACAAAAAATAAACACAATGAGATTAGTTTAGCAACTGACTGGTTTAATGACTGATTAGTTTAACATCTAAGGCAGAAAATACAAAGAAACAGCCATAATGGGAAGACAAAGAACCAGACCCCAAATGAGAGAACAAGAGAATTATCCAGAAGAACTAAATGAAATGGAAGCAAGTGATTTATCAAATAGAGAGTTTAGAGTAATAATCATAAGGATACTCAAAAGTATGAAAAAAGACATAGAAACCATAAAAAAGGACCAGTCAGAAGTTAAGAATGCAATGTCTGAAATAAGAGACACATTGGAAGGAATAAAGAGGAGGCTAGATGAAGCAGAGGATCAAATCAGTGATTTGGAAGACAAGGTAGGAAAAAACACCCAAGCAGGGCAACAGCAAAAAGGGAAAAGAAAATAAATGAGGAGAGCTTAAAAAACGTTAGGGACAACATGAAATGTAACAACATTCACATCATGGGAATATCAGAAGGAGAAGAGAGTGACCAAAGGATCAAGAGACTATTCGAAGAAATAATGACCGAAAACTTCCCTAATTAGGTGAAGGAAAAAGACACACAAGTCCAGGAAGCTCCAAGTGTCCCAAAAAAGTTGGACCCAAAGAAGGCTACACCAAGATACATCATATTTAAAATGACAGGGCTTAAAAACAAGGAGAGAATCCTAAAAACCACAAGAAAAAAGCAAGTAGTTACCTACAAGAGATCACCAATTAAACTGTCACCTGATGACTCATCAGAAATATTTCAGGCCAGGAGGGAGTGGTGTGAAATATTCAAGGTGGTAAAAAGCAAGGACCTACAACCAAGGTTGCTTTACTCAGCAAGGTTATCATTTAAAATTGAAGGAGAAATACTGTGCTTCCCAGACAAGAAGAAGCTAAAGGAAGTTAACACCAAACCAGTACTGCAACAATATTAAAGGGCTTGCTTTAGGAAGAAGAAAAGAAGAAAAAGGATGAGGAGGAGGAGGAGGAGGGGGAGAAGGAGGAGGAGGGAGAGGAGAAGGAGGAGGAAAAGAAGAGGAGGAGGGGGAGAAAGCTAAAAAAAGAGAGGAAAACAGTCTAACAATAAAATGGCACTACATATGTACCTATCAATAATCACCTTAAATGTAAATGGCATAAATGCTTTAACCAAAACACATAGGGTAGCTGAGTGGGTAAAAAAAGAAGATATATATATATATATATATATATATATATATATATATATATGCTGCCTCCAAGAGACTTACCCAAGATCTAAAGATACACACAGACTAAAAGTAAAGGGATGGAAAAAAATATTTCATGCAAAGGGAAAAGAAAAAAAAGCTGGGTCGCAGTACTTAAATCCAACAAAATAGACTTTAAAACCAAGGCTACAGTAGGACACACAGAAGGACACAATATAATGATAAAGGGAATTATCCAACAAGGGGATATAAACTAGTAAACATTTATACACCCAATATAGGAGCACCTAAATATGTGAAGCAAATCTTGATGGACATAAAGGGAGAGATCGGCAGAAATACAGTCATCATCAGGGATTTTAACACCTACTGACTTCAATGGGTAGATCTTCTAGGCAGAAAATCAACAAGGAGACAGTGGTCTTAAATGATGACACATTAGAGATCAAATGGATTTAACTGATATCTTCAGAGCATTTCACCCCAAAGCAGCAGAACAGACATACTTTTCAAGTGCACATGGAGCATTTTCTAGCATAGGCCACATGTTAGGACACAAAACAAGCCCCAATAAATTTAAGAAGATTGAAATCGTATCAGGCATCTTCTCTGATCACAATGCTATGAAACTATAAATCAATCACAAGAGGAATACTGAAAAACATGCAAAGACATGGAAGCTAAATAACATGTTATTAAACAATTAATGGGTCAACGAGATCAAGAAGATCAAAAGATACCTTGAAACAAATGAAAATGAGGACACAATAATCTAAAATCTGTGGGATGCTGGAAAAGCAATCCTAAGAGGGATGTTCATAGCATTATAGGCCTATCTCAAAAAAAACCGTAAAAAGCTCAAATAAACAGTTAGCTTCACACTTAAAGGAACTTGAAAAAGAACAACAAACAAAGCCCAAAGTAAGTAGAAGGAAGGAAATTATAAAGATCAGAGCAGAAATAAATGATATAGAGTCTAAAACAACAATAAAAAAGATCAATGAATCCAAGAGCTGGTGCTTTGAAAAAATAAACAAGATTGACAAACTTTTAACTAGACTCATCAAGAAAAAAAGAGAAAACACCCAAATAAATAAAATCAGATATGAAAGAGAAGAGATAACAACTGACACCAAAGAAATACAGAGGATTATAAGAAAATCTTATGGATAACTATATGCCAAGAAACTGGACAACCTGGACAAAATGGATAAATTTCTAGAAACATACAATCTTCCAAAACTAAACCTGGAAGAATCAGAGAATAATCAGATTACACCTAGTGAAATTGATGCAGTAATAAAAAAACTCCCAACAAACAAAAATCCTGGACTGGATGGCTTCGCAGGTGAATTTTACCAAATATTCTGAGAAGAACTAACACCTCCGCTTCTCAAACTATTTCATAAAACTCAAGAGGAAGGAAGCCTCCCAAATTCATTTTACAAGGCCAGCATTATTCTAATTCCAAAATCAGAAAAAGACACTACAAAGAAAGAATACTACAGGCCAATATCTCTGATGAACATAGATGCTAAAATCCTCAACAAAATATTAGCAAACTGAATAGAGCAATGCATCAAAAAGATCATACACCATGATCAAGTGGAATTTATTCCCAGAATGCAAGGTTGGTACAACATTCATAAATCAATAAATGTGATTCACCACATAAACAAAATGACGGATAAAAACCACATGATCATATCAGTAGATGCATAAAAAGCATTTGATAAAATGCCATACCCATTTAGGACAAAAACTCTCATCAAAGTGAGAATAGAGGGAACATACCTATACATAATAAAGGCCATACATGACAAACCCACTGCCAGCATCATACTCAATGGGCAAAAACTACAAATGTTCCGCTTAAGATTGGGAACAAGACAGGGATGTCTGTTTTCACCTCTCTTATTCAAAATAGTATGGGAAGTCCTAGCCCCAGCAATCAGACAAGAAGAAATAAAAGGCATCCAAATTGGAAAGGAGGAAGTAAAACTGTCTTTATTCACAGATGACATGATTCTGTACAGAGAACCCCAAAGATTTCAGCAAGAAATTATTAGAACTGATAAATGAATTCACCAAAGTAGCAGGATACAAAATTAATATTCAGAAGTCAGTTGCGTTTTTATATGCCAATAATGAGCTAACAAAAAGGGAAATCAAGAAAACTATCCCATTTACAATTGCTTCAAGAATAAAATACCTAGGAATAAACCTAACCAAAGATGTAAAAGATCTGTACTCAGAAAACTAAAAGACACTGAAGAAACTGAAGAAGATACAAGCGGAAGCACATACCGTGTTCACGAATAGGAAGGATTAACATCATTAAAATGTCCATACTACCCAAAGCAATACATATATATATAATTATATATATACACAATTCCTATCAAGATTCCATGACATATTTCATAGAACTAGAACAAATATTGCAAAAATTTATATGGAACCATAAAAGGTCCTGCATAGGAATGGTGATCCTGAGAAAGAAGAACAAAGTTGGAGGAATCACGCTACCTAATATCAAACTGTACTATCAGGCCTTAGTAATCAAAGCAGCCTGGTTCTGGCATAAACACAGACATACAGATAAATGGAAAAGAACAAAGAGCCCAGAAATAAACCCACAACTTTATAGTCCGTTAAATTTTGACAGAGGAAGCAAATACATACAATGGCTAATGATAGCTTATTTAATAAACGGTTTTTGGAAAACTGGACAGATACATGCAGAAAAATGAAACTATGCCACCTTCTTACACCACACATAAGAGTAAATTCAAAATGGATCAAAGACTTAAATGTTAGACAGGAAACCACAAAAATCATAGGAGAAAACATAGGCAGCAAAATCTTGGACATAGCTCGTAGCAAATTTTTATCAGATATATCTCCTCAAGCAAGGGAAACAAAAGAAAAATAAACAAATGGGACTACATCAAACTAAAAGGTTTTTGCACAGCAAAGGAAATCACCAACAAAATATAAAAGACAACCCACAGAATGGGAGAACATATTCACTCATACATCTGATAGGGGGTTAACATCTGAAGTTTACAGAGTACTTACAAAACTTAATACCAAAAAAACAAACAACCAAATTTTAAAAATGGGCAAAGGACCTGAATAGACACTTCTCCAAAGAGAACATACAGATGGCCAACAGACATATGAAAAGATGCTCAGTCAATAATCATCAGAGAAATGCAAATTAAAACAACAGTGAGATACCATCTCACTCCTGTCAGAATGGCTATCGTCAATAAATCAACAAACAGCAAGCGCTGATGAGGATGTGGAGAAAGGGGGAGCTCTTTTGCACAGTAGGTAGGAATGCAGACTGGTGCGACCACTCTGAAAAGCAGCCTGGAGATACCTCAGACAATTAAAAATGGATCTGCCTTTTGTCCTATCGATCCCACTTCTGGAATATATCTGGAGGAACCCAAAACACAAATTTGAAAAAACATAAGTACTCATATGTTCATTGCAGCATTATTTACAATTACCAAGATAATGGAAGCAGCTCAAGTGTTCATGAGTAGATGAGTGGATAAAACTATGGCACATTTACACAATGGAATACCACTCAGCCATAAAAAAGAAGACAATTTTACCCTTTGCAACAGTATGGGTGGATCTGGAGAACATTATGCTAAGTGAAATAAGTCAGTCGGAGAAAGACAAATACCATATGATTTCCATCATATGTGGAATCTAATGAACAAACTAAACTAACAGGGAAAATGGGGACAGACTCAGAGATGGAGAACAGGTGACAGTTGGGCTGGGGGGAGGTTAGGGGGTGAAGGGACTGAGAAAAAGGACAAAGGACTCATGGACACAGATAACAGTGTGGTGATTGTCGGGGAAGGGGCGTATCAGGGGACTAAAAGGTACTGTAAAAAATAAAGATTAAATTAAATAAAAGAAGAAAAGGAATTAGTGCAGCAAGTCTTGTTAGTCATATCAAATAATACCGGTTACAAAAATGACTAATGCTAAATAAATTCTGATTACTTTTATTGGATAATTTCTTACCTACAGACTTAATCAGCCTGCCTATTGTTTATTAAATTTGTAACACACACACACACACACACATTCACACACCCTTGTGTTTCCACTGTATATAAATTGAAAGAAAAATATGTACCATTTCTCTGTTGTGCACTGGATTACATAGGAAATATCTGTGAACAATTCAAAGAAAGACAGAAAAAGCTCCAGTGGATGTTTTGTATAGTACAATAACTTGGTATTTGTGCTGACATTCAATATTTCACTTACAAATAATTTAAACTCCCATAATGCCATATTTGATGTTTGCCCAATCTGAACTTTGATATAAAGCTTCCTGAGAGTAACAACTAAGTCAGCCTTCCACCCTGGTCCATGACACCCACTTATGATGCTCTTAAAGCATTTTTAAGAACTCTTTATAGTCTTCTTAAGGCATGTATCCTGGTTTGCTCTAAAAGTATACATTTTGTGCATTTGTTCATTCCTTAGCTAAATCATAAGTATATTCAAAGAACTACATTAGAGAAAGTTGGTAGCTTCTCAGTGTTGAATAGAGTGTGAAATCTTCAGAATTTTTTTTTTTTTGTGGAAGGGCCATTAATAGAAATATTAGCTGTTCTCTACAATTCCTGCTCTTTCCCCAACCCCAAAACAACTCGCAGAAACAATGTATAACCACTTTTTAGAACAAATGAGAAAACATTACTAGTTTGAAACAATGTATAACCACTTTTTAGAACAAATGAGAAAACATTACTAGTTTGAATTAATGAAATGAAAAATCCCATCAGAATTCCTTAAATAAACAGTTTTATTCTTCTATTAGCAAGAAGGTATGCTAGACAGAAATATTTTGGGGAAAAGCCTTGTGCCTCCTCAATATTTGGCCTTAGAACTCTAAGTCTGATCTCCGGAAGCTAGACTACGTTAACAGGGGGTGATGGAGTGAAGGTAAGTGTGCTCGCCTGCTGGCACAGTAAAAGCCTTGAATTCCAAATACAAGCAATTCTGGCTACTTACTCCTAGAGCAATAGGTCTGACCAAAGAGTTGAACGCGGAAATATTTTTAGAGAGTTACAAAACGTCCCTTCCTCCTTTCCCTCTCATTTTGGTGTATTCCGTTCTTTGTTCTGTATCTAGTGCCACACGAGGGAAGAAAAGAAGCCACAGAGATGAGTCAGGGTTTCCAGACTCTCTAGTAGAGTCACTGGCCCAGCTGTGACGCAGATTCCTGTTGCCTAATCAGTCCTTTCACCAGAGTTGGGGAGGGACACTGATGCTGTGGCTTTTCTGGCAGCATCCACAACCCGTCAGTGCCACGTACAGCTTGCTTAGTTTGAAAGCCCTACACTACACAATGCATCAAACAGCAATGGCTGGGAACTATGTCACTTCATTTCTTTGATACTGACACTCCCTGTTGATTATAAAATTATTCTCATTAACAGAAAATCTTAATCATTTGGCACTTAAAAAGTCAATCTTAGGAGAAGAGTCCACAGTTTAAAGAGATTTATTTGATTACTTGAATGTTTTAAGTTTGACCTTGCTTTAAAATGTAACTATAAAGTCTAACATGGGAATTCAATAATAATCTGTGATTTCATTTACTGAAATGTTTCCTTTTCATGTTTAAAATGAGATGAACATAGAAAGACTAATCTTGAATAAACTTTAATGTGATGACACAAGCTATGGTTTTTAATAACTACTCATTTTTCTATTTCTTGATCCTCATGAATATTTATTGTTAGATATATACACACTGATTATGCATCAGCCTGCGTAGGGATCATAGCAAGGCTTGATGAGGACCACGTGGTTTCTGTTCATTAGGACTCGCAGTTTTCAGTAGAAATTTCACTGGAATGTTCAAGGATAAAATTGGTATGTGTTAGAGATGCGTGAGAGATAGAGATGGGAGGAGCCGGATGATCTGATCCAAGTGAACTACTTTATTTGAAGCTGCACTACAGGCAGGCTGAGTCTGGAGAGACTGCAGCAGCGGAGGAAGGCAAGAGCGGGGTTTTTAAAAGAAAAAGTGTGGGGTCATGGGGGAAATAAGAGAGGAGTTAGTGTCTCGTTCTTCTGGACTGTTGCCTCAGGGTTTCAGGATGTGAGTCGGGACCCTGGGTTAGGTAAAGGGCCGGGCAGTTCCCAGCTGCAGGAGGGTCAGCCTCACCACCGGCCACGGTGGCTGGCGCCAGATGCCTGTTGCGCAAGAGGGGAGAGTGTTTCCATTAAGCTGCGAGCTATCAAGTGAGTAGTATGGTTAATTTTTGTGGCTTTTATTCCCTAGATAACGGAGCCTTTATGAAAAAGATGTTACCTAAATTCTGTTGGAAAATATATCCTTTTATTTTCCTGACTTAACTAATAAAGGCAGCAGACCAAAATTTAACACTTCCATTGGGTGATCATCTTGAGAATCAGTTCTCATTGTGCTGTGATTCTAAAGAGATTATCTGAAATTCCTTGGACATTGTTATTGAAAAAATACTTAATATAATCATTCTCTCTTTTAATTAATTCTGCTCAAATTTCTAATTATTGAGGTTTTGTAAAATTAAGCTGTAGCTACAGTCGGGAAGTGTAACATTCGGAAGAAGTACCGTAGCTCTGTGTCAAGGGAGTAGCGCTTACTATGCCCTGAGGTCTCTGGGTAACCCAGAAAATAACCCCTTGATGGGTGTGGCCACCCTCTGTTTTGTACAGTGGCATCAACAATAAATCCGCACTACATACTTCCCAGGGCTATTGTAATGGTAAACTAATGATAATTATAATGATAATAACAATATAAATATATGGAAATAAATAAAAACAAGTAGGTTAATATTTTATCTTTATAAATCAGAATAAGATGCTACAGTACAGGCACAACTAGCCAATTATTTTACAACAATTTTATTTGGATAGATAATTTCCAATGAAATGGCTGAGAAAGTTGCGTCTGTCACTGAGGCTTAATTGTGATGGATCCCTTGCTCCAGAACATGTTGTGTAACAAAACTTTATTTTGATGTTCTTTGGCAAATTTGAGTTCATTTCTCCAGAATAACAAACTTTAAAAACATACTAGTTACATTAAGCTAAAAATTATAATCAATAAGGCAATAAAGCACTATTTATTTTATTAAATTACTGACTTTCATATCTTGTGAATATAATTTTCTGATTTCTTACTATGATCTTACTTAAGACCACCTTGTATTGGTCACTTTCTAAAATCTTCTTATACTGATAGTTTCATGATAACTAGTTTATCAACTCATTTGCGAATAGGTTATATGGGTATGATTTTAGTTAGCACCAGTGTTTTATTGCTGCAGACATAATACCACAATAGTTACGGTAGCAAAATCCATATTTACACTGTGAATGTTTTTTTCCAGGATACACTGAACTACAGAGTAATCCAATTTATAGCAGTTTTGTTAAGTTTTGAAAAGGTAATACACGTACTTAGTACAAAATTTTAAAAGGTACAAAATAGTACACAAGAAATAGCACTTTCTTTCAACATTACAACTTTAGCCAATTAATAGTTACTGATAGGAACTAACCACTGTTACCAGTTTCTCAGCCAATACTTCCAGAGACGATGCTAATGAAATTGTGTTTTAACGCTTTCAAATCTACACATTAACTCAGTCTAAGTTAATGTGACTGTCCATGGTACAGGACAGAATTCTCTAGGGGTACTCCTCAGAATGTAAGTCCTTTGAAATACTCTATCTAAAAGAGTTTAGTTACTCAATTATTTTGGGAAATACAGCATATTCCTAAATGCACTTTTGGATTTAAGCTACGTACCTTAAGAACTCTGAGGTTTTTTTTAGGCAAGAAATATGTCTTAACTTTGTTTAACTTAGTATTTCCTAAACTTATTTTTAACACAGAATACTTCTTTCCTCCTCTTTGAGAACAGTAATAAGCAATTTGTCAAATTAACTTATATTGGGTAAAACTAAAGAAATCTGAATAAACTATGGATTTACTTGTAAGAAGGTATCAGTATTGCTTTATTAACTGTAATAGATGCATCACACTAAAGCAAAATGTTAATAATAGTGGAAGCTAATTGTGGTGTGTACGAAAATGCTCTGTACTACCTTCTCGATTTTTCTGTAAACCTAAGACTATTCTAAAAAAAAGTCTTTTATAAACAAAGTTAATCTGGGAGCTGCAAATGAAAGGTGAAACAACACTAAGAGGTGAATTAAGAACTACGACTTCTAGACCCAGCTGGAATGAGTGGCTGTTGGGAGGCCTTGGTCAACTCACTTCAGTTTTCTCCTTTGCAAAATGATGACTAAAGTCTGTTTCTTTCTTTTTGTTCCAATCACTATAAAATGTTCCCAAAATGTGAATGAGTTATAATTAGTTCAGATGTTTATTTGTTTTTAATTCAGAAATGTAACTCTGTTCAGTAATTCAATTTAACAAATATTTTTAGCTGTATCATACCAACCAATTTCAGTGTCTTTAAAAGAAAGTTAGTTTTTATTTTCTGAAGAAAATAAAACATTATTCTTAGAGTCTTTTGTAAATATAAAGTTATGTAAAATTTGATGTTTCATGTGAAAATTTTACTGAAGCAAAGCAAAGATAAATTTTATCCAGAAATTATCTGAATGACTATATATTTGGGAGGGAACTCAACTCTTGATTATCTGGTATATGATAACTAAAATAATAACTAATCATAGAGAGTATATTTGTGACCAAATTAAAATTACTATAAATCTATAAAACATCTACACAGCACAAGATATTTTTGGTAACAAACAGATGGTACAGAGCAGTCTGCAATAACCCGATGGCCAGGGCTCTGCCCCTCAGCCCCCACAGCAGTGCCTGCGGGTCATTCTAGGGTGTGTAGCAAGGACTTTGCTTGCACTTAGGTGATGGCAGCAATGAAAGACAAAGGAGGCATGTATTTGCTTAATTCAAGTTTCATGAATACAAGGAATCTTTACGAAGAAGTTCTTTAACAGCCTAGCATATTTTTGGCAGGTAAATTATGTGTTCTTAAATAAAGAATGTACTTGTACTTTTACACTTTTGGAAAATATCCATAAACTGTGTCCTGAAACACCAGATTATTAATAAATTGATTTTGGGCCATATTGCCATTAGTTTTGTTTTAACCACAATTCTTGGTAATTTGTGGTTTCCTTTCTATCTATTCATCTCTCCAGTTATTCCAGTTAATTAGGGTTGACTACAGTTGAGTTCAAAGTAATTAGTTTTACTATATTCTCAAATCATTTCCTAACTGGCCATGCGTCATCTGCAAATATTATCAAAGTTTTCCTTAATTACATTTATAACCATTTTTGAACTTGAAATTGTGCTCATTTGAATCATTACCTCAAAGCCTTCATTCTTAAAACAGTTTATTCCACATAATATTAACTAAATATAAGTAGGCTGTGCGGTGTTCTTTGTTTCTCTAGTTGACTTTTCCATTGTGTTATTTGTAGGAATTTTTGCTAGATTATACTTGATTTTCATGTTATTGTACTATAAAATTTTAGTTTTTTAGATATTTTCCATAAAAGTAATCTTTCTCTTTTACAATTTGGAAGCATTGTAAATTATCACTGTTACTTAATTTTCATATACTTTATTATTACACTGACATAATTATAATTAAAACTTTCTCATAATAAAGACATTTAGTCACCAACCAACATTTACATGATGTCTTCTATACTATACAATAACCATTCTTACCAATACATGTTTGCCTTAAAGTTTGAGATACACTTGAAACCCCTCTGTATACACAAAGATATATTCGTTTTCTCTATTGCTAGGCCAACAATATAGTACAGAGCATAGACTTCAGATCGCTGCCACCCAGGTTTGACTCCCTTTTATACCACTTACCGTCTGTGACTCTCTGTGTCTGAGCCTCCTCATAAATGGGGATAAAAATAGTCACTATCTCATGGAATTCGTGGAAAGATTAGCTAAAGTAATACAAGTAAAGCCTTTTGAAAAATTGTTACCAGAACCATTATGAGATATTTCTCCATGAAGCGGGCCTTCCATAATTTGTTTTCTATTAAAGATGAAATTTATGTGTCATAATAAGCTGTCTTCTACACATCTGATTAAACTTATCCATAAATTCTTTCCACTTATACCTTTAGTACAATTCTTGCTAAGTTTTAGCTTATGAATTTGAATGCTTGTTTGCAATATCCCAAACCCTAGGAATCTACACAATATCTTTTGCTTAAAAGAACTAAAAATGCTGGTGTGAGTGTGTGTGCAGAAAACATACATACTTGTTTCCCCCCTTAATAGCATGGGACAGCAGATAAAGTACTAGGGAAATATTAGATGAAAATTTAAGGAAAGACAACTGAATTTTTTTTTTAACCTAAGGATATTTGCTGGAACTTATTGACCTACTGCTGCAATTTTCACAGAGTGTGAAGCACAGGGTGAGTGGAGACAAAGCCCAGGCCCTGCCCAAAGGGCAGACCCTCTTCCATAAAGGCGTGGCATCACAAATTCACTGAGTAGCCGCAAGCCTGCCCTTGGATACATTTGCAGCCCAAATTAACGTGATTCAGATAGTTAATAGAAAAAACACCCTCAAACCTGAATGCGTTAATTAAGTCAATGGTGGGAATCCCTTCACAATGTGTAGTACATCATCGCTTTGGACATTTTAAATATATTATAATTTTATTTGTCAATTATATTTCAATAAAGTTGAAAAATCAACAAATAAGGAAACCGCAAACCATGTAGTTTAAAGTGACTGAAGATCATTAGTGTCCCTAGGTGAAAGAAGCAATGACAAATATTTTTCAGGGAAAACATCTTCACGCTAAGCAACAAAGAGCTCCAGAAAGGAATTTTCCAAGAAAAATGAGTATCATACAGTAGACAATTACTTCGCTCATGAGGAAACAAAGCTCATAAGTGAAAACAGTAGAAACAAGAACATAAATTGTTTGTGAAGACTTCAAATATTATAACAGACAACAATACAATAAAATAATGCTTACTGCATTTCGAGAAATTAAAAATACGCTAAGGCCCTGGCTGTTGTGGCTCGGTTGGTGGGGTGTCATCCTGCAGGGCAAAGGGTCGCAGGTTCGATTTCTGGTCGGGGCATATGCCTGGGTTGCAGGTCTGCATGTGCGAGAGGCAACCGATCAATTTTTCTTTCGCACATTGATGTGTCTCTTCCTCTCTTTCTCCCTACCTTCCTCTCTCTCTAAAATAAATAAATAAAATCTTTTTAAAATACTCTAGGAATGATAATAGGAAACTATAAAGAATGAGAAAGCAGATGTGAAAAATAACCACATATAATTTCTAGAAATAAAAATATAATACCTGAAATTCAAAATTCAATGGCCAGTTTAAGAGATTAGTCTTTCCTGAAGATAGAATTAGTAAATTGAACATAGGTTAGAAGGAATTATGTAGAATTCAGCAAAGAAAGTCAAAGTGACAGAAAAGCGAGGTGTAGAGACATGGAAAATAGAGTGAGATGGTCTAACTTAAGTGTAATTTGAGCTCCAAAAGGAAGGGGCAGAGAGAATGAGGCAGAAAAGTTATTTGATGAAATAATGACTGAGAAATTTTCAGAACTTACGAAAGTGACCAATCATTATTCTTGAAAATCACAAGCAAAAAAACCAAAAAGAAATCCACACTGGGATATATCATACTGGAACTTCAGAACAACAGAGACAAAGAGACAATATGTAAACCACCCAATGAGAAAAGGCAGATTACCTCCTAAGGAGTGACTGTGAAATTGTCAGCAAACTCAAGCTTCCCATGAAACAAAACTTTAGCACAATGGAAGAAAATAACGACTAACCCAATACAGCTCCATTAGAATCAAGAACAAAAGCTAAATACAGTTGACCCTGTACAAGACAGGTTTGAAAGGTGCAGGTCTACTCACACACAATTTTTTTTCCAATAAATACTACAAATGTATTTTCTCTTCCTTATGATTTTCTTAATCACATTTTCTTTTCTCTAGCTCACTTCATAATAAGAATATAGTATGTAATGCATATAACTTATAAAGTATGTTAATTGACAGTTTATGTTATTAATAAGGCTTCTAGTCAACAGTAGCCTATTAGTAGTTAAGTGTTAGGGGGAGTCAAAATTATATGCAGATTTTCAACTGTGCAGGGGGGCAGTGTCCTAACCCTAGCATTGCTCAAGGGTCAACTGTAAAGATAATTTCAACCAACTAACAATTGAGAAAGTCTGCCTCTAGTAGAGCTTCATTAAAAGAAATTCCAAAGGATGTATTTCAGATAAATGGTAAATAGTCCCAGATTATAGTTCTCAAATACAAGAAGAAAAGGAAGAATCATTGAAGTTATAAATTTGTAGCTAAATTTAAATGAACATTGACTCTATATAAAAACAATAATAAGACTGTCTGATTTTTTTTAAATAAAGACTGAATTTAACTATCCCCAAGTACACAAAATTACTACAGAAATTTGTGGGCTATTTAGAATTAAACAAATTTAAAAGACTTAAACTTTAAAGAAATTAATGTCTTCTAAATCACTGTGTTGTCTGACAGGAACAAATAGGTTCTTAATGGACTTTATACTTTCATAAGTTAGGAAAGAATGTTGGAATTTTAGAGCAGCCACTAAAAGAAGAACAGCATACTTCCTCCATAATAATAAAAGACAAAAGTTGAAAGACAAAAACTCTCAGATGGGAATTTTAAAAATTGAGCTGAATGCAATATACCAGAGAGGTTTCCAAAATATAAATATAAATAAAGGTAGAAAGTGGTAAAGATGGAAAAACATATACTGGGTAAGCTTTAATCAAAAGAAATCTCATGTACTTTCAGTAATATCTTTTATTGTGATATAAGCATTACTAGAAATAATAAGAGTCATTTTTATAACAATAATAATAGGTTCCATTCTGCAGAAAAATAAAACTATTTTATCTATTCATATAACCTCAGACTGACAACCAAACCACCAGATGATACAGACAAATTTATTATCAGAGTGAGCAATTTTAACACATCTTCTTTTACAAAATAAGCAGAGGAAAATGATATGGATACATAATTTTAATAAGATTAACAAATACGACCCCACTGAACATACACTGAACACTTATCCAACAAATGCAGACACATCTTTTTCCAACACATGTACAGTATTTATGGTGTCATAAAATAACTTTCAACAAACTTCGACAGCTGAATTAATATAATATGTCATCTAAACCCTGCCACTTATTTGCTTTATGACCCTTCTGAATTTCTTTCACATCTCTGAGCTTCAGTCCCCTAACCTGCAAGATGAGGATCGTAGCAAGCTTCAGCCATGTGAGCGGAGACACAGAGAGAGGGCACATTCAAGTCTAAAGGGTCCAAGTGAAAGGAGAAAAAGTTTGGATTTTAAACTGAATAAACTTAAATAAGGAATGGCATGATTAACTATGTTTAGAAATATAATTTTGGCAGCAAAGTGGAGATGTCTCAGAGAAAGAAAAAAATGGTAGCAGCAAGATGCATCAGGAAGAAATTATGTCAGATGAGAAATAATGAGGGCTTGAAGGGCATGAGAAAAGAAGACATATATTCACAGATATTCATATTTTTCCTATTTAACAATTTTAACTTCAAAGAGAACAACAGAAAGTGGCTAGTACTTTAAAATTCTTTGCTAAGTAAGGAGCTAAAGCATATAATTTTTTTCATTCCTTAAAAATAGATAATTTAAGAGACAATCTTTAAGGTGTAAATGTGTCTATAAGAAAAAGAAACTGTGCTATGCTACCTTTATTTTGCATATATTTTCTCTTTTTAAAAATTTTTATTGAATTTATTGGGGTGACATAATAAAATTATATAGGTTTCAGGTGTACAATTCTATAACACATCATCTGTACACTGTACCGTGTGTTCACCACACAGTCAAGTCTCCTTCTATCACCATTTATTCCCCCCTGACCCTCCTCTACTTTTATTAAATTTATTTTTAAAGCATTCTATAATCTTACTCCTTAATATTATCTAAAGTTTATAATCCTCACTGGTAGGTATTTAGGACTCACAGTCAAACCTGAAAGCAAAAACACTGGCTATTTCTCTTACTTGATATTAACAGCTATTTACAATACTTAGAGATTGCTATATTCACCCAATAACCTTAGAAACCTCAAGGGAAAATGTTCCTAAGCATGGAGTTTTGAAGAAATTCAATTCATAATTTCAAATAAGAAAAAGAGTAAACAAAAATCTCTATTCTCTTTATAATTTCCATTTATGAGAATCCTGGCTAACATAAAAGTACATGTAATTAAAATTCGAATGAGTGAAGTCAAAATAATACTGCAGAATACTTCCATGTACCACAGCATTCTATGTGGAAGAGGAAACTAATTTCCTCCATAAATTAGTTTTGTTTTTGTTTACTTGTTTTATTTTTTACCATTGACGAGAAGCCCACAAGTGGCATGATACATGATTTCAATTTAGGAGGAATAAAACCTGGCCAGTGTGAGTAACAGTAACAAGAACAGCCATTGCAGAGAATGCCGTGGTGGCAGAGCCTAGCCAAAAGAGTTCTTATTTTTCACAGTACCAATTCAGTTTTCATTTGCATGTCCTATACGGGGTCTCATAATTAAGTTGAAAGCAAATGAGGTTCATTTAAAGTGAAATAGTGTGCTGAAATAGTGTCAGAATCAGATGAATAGAACACAGAGGAAAATGTGACTCTAAGGGATTTTATACCTTGTCTCTGTCAATCATTTTGGAAATCTTCCAAATATTATATCAAAGTCAAACTCAAGAGAGATTTGTAATTTATATAATTTATACTTTGGCATTAAGCAATGCTAAATATCCCTGGAGCTGCTATTTAGAACAGAGAGAGGAGGAAAAGGAGGTACAGGTCATCCCTATTTACTACTTCTCTCTTATCTCCCAGTGGAAAGTATCAAACTCTACCTTGAATCTGACAACACATCGCTTTCATCTCTCATCTGGATTACAACAGCCTCCTACCTGGCCTTCCAAGTTCTGCTCTTGCCCTCTTTCAACCAATCTGCCACAAAGCAAAAAAAGTGACCTCACAAGTAAATCAAATAACAAAATTTACTGTTTCAAACTAAAATCCAATTCCCTTACTTTGGCCTCCAGGCTCTGCATGATCTGCATGGCTTCTGCTGACCTCTCCAAGTTACACTCATTCCCCCAAACTCCCCCTACCCCATACAAGTATCTTGCTAAGTTCCATGTAACACAGAAGATGAAGGTGTCCCATCCCAGCACTCAGGCAGCTTATACACTGAAAACGTAGGCAAAGCACATACATAAACACCAGAACAAATGGGTTAACCGTGAGATGATGTACTTGACAGCCGATAAGCTTAAAGAGGAAAGAGAGATTGTCCTTGCGATTTCCAAGAAAGCCTGGTAGAAGAGGTCACTTTTGAAGGACAGGGCTAAAAACGAAGTGGAAAATAAGAATTTTCAAGCAGAGAGAATAGTTTGGGGGGAGAAAGTGAGTGGATGAAAGGCATTTGAGGAATATAAGGCTAACTTGAGAGGAGTACTGATGGCTAAAGCACAGGGTGTGTTAAGAGATAAGGTTGTAGATGTTTGGTCATTGAAAAGGACATGATTTTCTTTGGGAAGGGAGGAAAGAAGCTATGGTCATACTTAAAAGGAATAGGGTTAGTGGCAAATTAAAAAGAATAAGGAATGTCTTCTTTTGCGTCCATGACACAGTCTCTGGCGTGGTGGCCTGGGAATGTAACCATGGGAAGAAGAGCTTAAGTCAGCTAACGAATATGGAGTTCCATACCTTCATTTACATATTAAATTATAGGAAACAGGCTTATAATAAATCTCACTGTTATTTCTATTGTTTATGACAACTGGAACTAATTCTACCCAGATTACTATATATGAGTTTAAAAAGATCACTTTATTAAAGTGATTAAATTTGTTATTAAATTTATAATAAAATAAAGACTCAAATTCCTCTCATTTCTTGTGAATGAAGAAATTCAGAATCTATTCTTGTCACCAAGTATAGATAATAAATACAAAAATATACAAAAATAAATAAATACAAAAATACATATATAAATAAATAAATACAAAAATTTGATTAAATCGTGAATTTATAAAAGAATGATTTAGTTAACATGCTACTGCTCAAACAACTAAACTAAAAGAAAAGAAAAGGAAAGGGTTGCCTGTGAACTTGGTTTACTGGGACATTAATCAGCCTGTAAGAGCAAGAATAAAGAGTACTCCTATGTTTAACTTACAGAATTATAAATTAATTTTATCAACAAAAAGAAGTTAAGTCATTTCATTAATTTTGGAAATATGGTACTATTCAAAGTGTCATTAAATAAAATGCTGCCATTTCATTACCATAAAGCAAACAGTGAGAAAGTAAAATGCATATTTAAAGATTTGCTTCAAATTAGATTTTGGAGCTTAAGTTTGTGGTAAATGAATGCCACAAAACACTGAATTCTTCAGCAAAAAAAAACAAACAAAACATTTAGTCAAGTCCAATTATTCTGGAGGATTCTTACTAGAAGCAGTAATAATTGTAATCGGAAACTGCTCTGGGCAAGTGCTTTCAAAAATCCCGTGAGACACTCCAGTAAAAAGTGTTCTATTTTCAAACACATTTGGGAAATGTTCAATAAATCTAAAATGCAAATGCACACTGTGAATCTTAGGAAAGGGACATAGCTTTGAAGTTTTCCAAAAGCAGATAACTAGGGAAGCTGTGATTTGCCAGGTACTTCTGACCATATCAAGGAACAAACTGAGATGCTACTCTATGAGAAATTATGGAATTAGTTTTTCTCTACAAACTAGATAGTTTTGCTTCACTTTTCTATATATCTTATTCACAGGATGTTCTCAAGTCCTAAACCATGCTCTATACAATACACACACACACGCACTACATATATATATATAGTATATATGTAAATATCCTATCTATCTATCTATCTATCTATCTATCTATCTATCTATCTATCTATCATCTATCTATCATCTATTAAAATTTATGCTTCTGGGCAATGCTCCAGGATCCAGTTATTTTCTCCTCTATCGCTCCCAAATCAAATGGATACCTTCAAATCAGTGGCCACAGAACAGCACCTAATAAATTAAGACAACTTGGCCGATAAAGTTGGTAACTACTTAGACATATAGAAATTTAGATGAATAGATCTGGCTGTCTTAACCTAAAGAAATAAATGACAGACAGTATTGTAACACAGGTGTATATTGTAAAAAGATGTGCTATTCTGCTGACCCAGTAACTGTTCTATACACAACTTACATGTAAAATCAGTAATCAATTTTTACCCAATGAAAGTATGGCTTTCATACTTAGAGAAAAGTATTTATATTTTTCATTGTTCTTCTTCTACCTTCCCAACACAAATTTTATAAACATATATAGGAAGAAAACTTAAGCAAATTTTACAGAAAAATAACAAAACTTTAAAAAAACATTTTATAAATTTCATAATTGTAAAATCTTAGTGTAGACTATGACATAGAATTATGTAATTTAGAGCTGAAACTACTCTTACTAATCACCTAATTCAATATATTCATTCATGGATGAAATTTTAGAAAGGAGGAGGAGTAAACGAACTAGAAGTCACACAGATTTATGGCAAAACCAGGGCTTAGAACCCAGATCTTTCAGCTGTTTTTAAGCTTTCCATTTCACCACAGTACCCCCTCATTTTTTGTTTTGATTTGTTTTTGAAAATCTTCACATATTTCAGAAAGAAATACAAAAATATTTTGTTGTGGTTTACATACTTAAATGTTTACAGATAAAAGCTATCAGCAATGTTTATTTTCTATCTTTATTTATTCATTTTCATCTGTTGATTTTGAAGTCTCAAAAACACATACATGATCTACCTAAGCAAACTAAACACAAAACCCAACAAAGTAATAATTTTGTGAGTGTAACACATTTTCCCTTCAAAATGATATTATCATGTTTAATGAAGAGTACATCTTTACCTGTCAATATTAATGAACGGTGGTAATTTTGTAGCATTCTACAAATCTCTGAATAGTGAATACTGAAAAGAGTTCAATTTAATTTTAATTAGAGAAAATAAATTGTAGAGAACGTAGACTTCTTGCACTAATTTAGAAAATCCCTGAGCTCTCTAAAGTACTACATGAGCTTTTAAATAAGAAGTCACAAATAATGAAAATTTCACTTTATGCATATAATAAAGTGAAACAAATTATTTCCAATTTTTTTTCAGTCACGAAACTGCCAGTTTGAGCCATAACAACATGTTTATAAAGTGTCCAAATAGAGAAGATTGATATTTAGCAGAGAATCCTAGCAAATACATGGTAAAGAATATAAATGGAGTACTTGAATGCTGTAATCATTAAATAAATATTTACAAAACAAATAAAATAAGGCAGATATTTAAGTTTTGATTTTCTTAAATAAAATTATTAAAATTGGACACATGTATAAAGAATTCAATTTTTATAATTCTTCAATTGCATAGATCAAATTCAGTCAAAATAAAAATACTTCAGTTTTCATTCATTTACAGATTAAGTAAATTTAATTTATTAGCATGAGAGAGATGTTCAGTTTGACTTTTGAAGCATAAAGAGCTTGGAAGTCCTCACTTCTATCCTTAAAGAAAAAGCTGAATAAAATGGAAAATCAGTAACTGTTCTTGGACCAATCACATACGTGAGGTTGCAAGGCAAACCACCACCCTCAAATCTAGAAAGAGAGGTTCATCCAGAGTCACAACCAAGATCTGCTACCTGGAGTTGAGGCCCATGGAACAATCAATTGATAGGGACACTTAAAGGGGAATTTTAATGAATTGCTGAAGGATAAATATAGATTAACTTGAGAGTGAGAAACTCCTCGGAGCAGTCTTGGGAAATCCCCATTCCTTGGATTTTACCTCCAGGAACCCCACCAGTTTTTTGTGGTGAGGATCCAAAAAAGATCCCCTCTTGATTCCGGCAGAGGGAGGGAAAGAGTCATCACTATGAAATGTGTTCAGAGCCTCCATAAAAAAGGCCTGCTCTCCAGGGTAAGAGCTTTTTCCCACCTGAGCTAATGATATTTCTACAGTCCCCGCTATCATTCTTGTTTACCCATGATGGAAGAAGAAAAACCTTATAACATGTGAGAAACACTTGTGAAGGTCATAGCCCCAAGACATGGGCCCAATAATAGACTGAAATTTAACCATAAAAATATAGAATGCTTCCCTCCTATACTATCCTATCCCACAGTAGTAGATTAGAATTGAAAGAGTTGAAAGATGCAGACCAGACATAGCAAAGGAAAAAACTCAGTGAGCTTAAATATAGGTCAAGAGAAATGATTTAACTGAAATGCAAAGCACTTAAAGAATGAAAAAGAACAGAACAAGACAAACAATCCAATTAAAAAATGGGCAAAGGACCTGAACAGACACTTCTCCAAGGATGACATATAGAGGACCCAGAGGTACATGAAAGGACGCTCAATATCACTAGACACCAGAGAGATGCAAATTAAAACACAATGAGATACCACTTCACACCTGTCAGAATGGTCATCATTAGTAAATCAACAAATAAAAAGTGCTGACGAGGATGTGGAGAAAAGGGAACCCTACCCTAGTGCACAGTTGGTAGGAATGCAGAATGGTGCAACCACTATGGAAAACAGTATGCAATTTCCTCAAAAAAATGAAAATGGAACTGCCTTTTGACCCAATGATTCCACTGCTGGGAAGATACCCTAAGAATCCTAAAAACACCAATTCAAAAGAACTTAGGCACCCCTACATTCATAGCAGCACTATTTATAATTAAAAAAAAATTGGCATTCATTTACACAATAGAATACTGCGCAGCAGAAAGAAAGAACTCCTACTTTTCGCAACAGTATGGATGGAACTGGAGAGCATTATTATGCTAAGTGAAATAAGCCAGGAGGTGAAAGACACATACCGTATGATCTCACTTATAAGAGGAATCTAAGGAACAAAATAGACTAACAGGCAAAATAGAATCAGGGGCATGGAAACATGGAACAGACTTACAGTGGTCAGAAGGGAGAGGGGAGGGGGATAATAGTGGAAAGAAGGGGAAGGGACTAATCAGAGAACATGTATGAATGACGCATGAACATGGACAACAGTGTGGGGAATGATTGTGGGAGTGGGTGGGGGTGCTGGGCAGAGGAGGGCAAAGGGGTAAAAACTAGGATGACTGTAATAGAATAACAATAAAAAATGTTTTTAATTAAAAAATAAATAAAAAGAACAGAACATCAAAAAATTGTGAAACAATTTTAAAAAGTATAATGTACATAACTGGAATACCAGAAGGCAATGGAAGAGAAAATATAGTAGAAAGATAATTTGAAGTAATCATATGTCTGAGAATTTTCCGAAATTAATGATAAACAACAAACCACACATCCAGGAAGGTCAGAGAATACCAAGCCAGATAAATAACACGAACAAAATACAGCTATGCATGCATATTCAAATAGTGGAAAACTAAAGACAGAAAAAATCTTGAAAGAAGGAAGAGGGAGTAAAATATCTTACCTCTAGAGGGACAATGAGACAAAAAATAAACAAAATTCTATTTTCTTTAGTTGAGTTCAAAGTAATTAGTTTCACCATATTCTCAAAAAACAAGGTAAGAATTAGAGTAAATTTCTCACCAGAAATCATGCAAATAAAAAGAGAGTGGTGTGAAATATTTAAAGCGTTGAAAGAATCCTACCAACCTAAAATTCTATATCCAGTAAAATATTCCTTCAAAATTGAAGAAATAATGACTTTCTCAGACAAACGTGAAAAGATATAATAGACAAGACTTAACAATCACAAGCATATATGCAACTAATAATAATGCCAAAATACATGAAGCAAAGCAAATGAAATTGAAAAATGAAATAGCCAAATCCACTATTAGATTTTAATATCCTTCTTTGAGTAATTCATAGGTCAAGCAAGAAGAAAATCAGTAAGGATACAGTGGACATAAATAACATTACACATCTCTTTGATTTAATTGGCATTTATAAAATCCTCCATCCAACAACAGAATACACATTTTTTACAAGCTCACATAAAATATTCACTAAAATAGACCATATACTGGGCCATAAAATACAACACTTTTAAAAGAATATTAATCATACAAATTATGTTCTTAAGTCATGATGGAAATAAACTAGAAATCAATAACAGAAATTCTATAGCTGGAAAATCCTAAAATATTTGGAGATTAAGCCATATGCTTCTAAACACATGGGTTAAAGAAGAAAGCTCAGGAGAAATCTTAAAAATATTTTGAAGTAATAGAAAATGAAAACATAATTTAACAAAATTTGTGGAAAACAGAAAAAGTAGTGTATAGAGGGAAATTTATTGCTCTGAGTGCATATATACGAAAAAAATCTAAAATCATTAACTTAAGCTTCCATCTAAGAAAACGAGATAGAGAAATTTAAGCCTAAAGCAAGCAGGAGCAAAGAATAAATATTAGAACAGAAATCAATGAAATTAAAAGCAAGAAAACAATAAAGAAAATCAATATAACCAAAAATTTTTTGAAAAGATGAATAAAATTTATTATATTAGATAATGTATGTGAAAGTACTTTGTAAACTGTAAACACTTTATATAACACTGCATTTTTTTCATTTATTTCAAATATGTTCAAATAAGAAAATTAAACATTTTAAAGAGGGACTTAACATAATACAGATGGTCAAAACATTGATAGCAATCCAGTCTTTTGAATATTATATGTATGAGAATGTATCATGAGGATTTTATTATTATATTTCTAGATATCTGTCTGCACTTCTGTTCTGCATCATTTACAATGGGAGCAAAGAAAACTGCCTGCATTATAAAATGGTATTGTAAATTGTCATGCTGAAATAATCAAATGTCAACATTAATAAAATTTAACTCAGCTTTATTTTTCAACCCTTAGGATAAACATTTGTGGAATAAAATATAGAGAGCTGTTCTATCCTCCCCTTGTTGCCCCAGGACCTTGGGTTGTAGATTTCCTTGTCAGATAGATAAGCATTAGCCTATGATTTTGCACTAAATTTTCTCTCCCTTTTTTTCTCATGTTGCCCCTGAAACCTTATGAATTGGCAGAATAGTAATTCTACTACAGACTTTTTCAATATGTGTGCCCTTCTTTTCCAATCTCCTTAAGAATACAAGGACTGTAACTGTGAAAAGAGGGCAGAAAAATGGGTGTGAAGAGTCATCAAAAATCTACATTATTACTCCCTGGTAATACGCCTAAAAAATCCTATATATGCAACACATACCAATGAAATTGAAATCCTGCATGGGTCGGGCTAGAACACCGGTGGTCAATGAAATTACTATTAGTGGCAGCCTTTTACTGATGATTATGTCATTTGTCCCACTGGTTACCAAGTACTGTCAATTCTACCTCTTCCTGTATTCGCCCCATAATTTTCATTTAGCCTTTTAACTATTTTATGTGCCCATCTTCAGTTATCTGCATTATTACAATGACCTTTTGTTGTACACCTCTCTCAACATTCCTCTATGTCTCAGTCTTCTTACCTACAATATTTACGTTTCCCAGCTTCTACCTGTTAGTTCTATGTGTCAATTGGCTAGTCTAGATAGAGTACCCAGTTATGTGATCAAATACTAATCCAGGTGTTACTGTGAAGGTGGTAGATGCAGTTAATATCTGTAGTCAGAGGACTTTCAGTGAAGAGGATTACCTTCAATAATACGGGCGAGCCTCATCCAATTAGTTGAAGGACTTAGGGAAGAAACTGAAGTTTCCCAGAGAAGAAATCCTGCCTCAAGACTGCAGCATTAACTCCTCCTACCTGAGTGTCCAGCCTGCCCGCCTGCGATGCATATTTCATACTTGCCAGTCCCCACAGTGTGTCGGCCAATTCCTTAAATTAAATCACTTTATACACACACACTTTATATACACACATACATATATGCACACACACACAACACATATAGACACGCATACATGCATATGTGTAGTATACATATATGTGTATATATACACATTGACATAAAAAGAAACTGAGCTACAGGGAGACTTTCCCAAGTTAGCTTTTACAAGGACACATGGCAAAGTAAGATTTATACCCACGTTTAAATAGTATTCTCCAAAAGAAGTCTGTGTGATAGCAAATTTCACTCTACAGTGGAAACAAACAATGAGATTCCAATGAACACATATTGCTATCGAAATCAGCTCTGCCACTCAGCAAGGGTGAGGACCACTGTTGCCTGCTTTGGGCACAGAATAAAGGTAACAAGCTGTCACACAGAAATGTGTATATATACACATATATGTATACTACACATATGTGTATATATGTATATATACATATATATATATGAATGAATATGCATATGTTACACACACACAACCACACACATTTTTCCTATTGGTTCTTTTTCTTGAGAGAATCCTGACTGACATACAACTCCATTCGCTCTCTTCTGCCTCAGGGTCCTCAGTGACACTGACACAATGCTTAGGTCTTTGGCATTGAGGACCAAGGAGGTGGTTAATATTACTGGAATGATGATGTTCAACAATTTTACTCTCATCTGATCTAAACAGCAACGAGAAAATACATTTTCACATGATGAAAGTCCCGAACAATGAATTCTGTTCTTAATCCATTTTCACTACCAATTAAGAAATTCCTTTTCGTAAGGGTTTCAAGATGTATACTACACATTAGTATGAATCTCATTCTAGCTGAGAATAAAAAACAAACTTTCAACAAAACCCGACAATGTTTTATAATTACACCAATGAATTTCGTAGTGTGTCAAGTGTTTTAAGAAACTGTGCTACGTAACTACAATTTTAAAAGATATTTTCAAATAAAATTACATGAACAATAGATACATTAATTACCATACAACAGGTACTATGCTATGTGTTTTGTATGGATTATCTCCTTCAACACTAACACAAGAGAAAACAACCAAAGAGCTATCAGCTAATACCGCTTATTACATTCTGAAACAGAAGAGGAAAATGAAGTTTAGTGATATGCAGTAATTTGCCTTAGGTCAAATAGCTAGTAGGCAGTACAGCTCATGACCTTGAAGTCTGTGTTCTTATCTGTCATTTAACAAAGCTATGATTTTGACTGAACAGAACTCATTTCACTTTTCTAAACCAGTCGTTATGTTGGCATTGTTATAGTTACTGAAGAACAGAGGTCAGTGTTATACGATTTTTCTGAACCATTTCCAGGATAGGGCAGTCAAGTGACTAGCAGATAATCAGACAAATATTTGAAAAATATCACATAAATATCTGAAAAATAGCACTTAATATATGTAGTCTTTGAAGCAGAAGATGCCAGAAAAAATAATAGCAAATATATTTCAATAATTTAATTTATATCTGTTTAATTTATAGCAAACATCAAAATTAACAAGGAACTGATGCTTGGCAGAGCTGACTTTGATAGCAACATGTGTTCGTTGGAATCTCATTGTCTGTTTCCACTGTAGAGTGAAATTTGCTATCACGCAGGCTCCTTTTGGAGAATGCTATTTAAACGTGGGTATAAATCTTACTTTGCCATGTGTCCTTGTAAAAGCTAACTTGGGAAAGGCTCCCTGTAACTCAGTTTCTTTTTATGTCAAAGGAGGGTAATAAGATCTGCCTTGCAAAATTGTTACAAAAAGACTAGAGAATCTATGTATTGTAATGGTGGAAACATAGTAGGTATTAAATGGTGGCTGCTGGTATTATTACTATCATTCTACTGTTATCACAAACTTAGATGATTTCCTCCATTATAAATAGTACGTCTTGGAGCATCGCTTCAGAGAGCCACTCAGCAAGGGTGAGGACCATTGTTGGCTGCTTTGGGCACAGAATAAGGGTAACAAGCTGTCACACAGAAAAGCCAATGTGTGAGTCAGAAAGGTCAGAGAAGAGCTGTAACAGGAAGCTTATTTATATATTTCAGGCAAGAACTTGATGAGTTGAAAAGGAAACTGACATTCACACAGACAGACCAATTCATAGTCCATCAGTCACCAAGAGTCAGATTTAGATTTCAGTCAGGGATGTGTTGTGCCAAATTATCCCATCTCCAGAACCTCACCCAGCAATGGATATTATCTTACTAACCAGGAATTAAGGGCTGGATTGTCTGGCTTTTCTAAAGGAACACATGCCAAGGGCAGGGGACATCTCAGACTAATTCCACTTCTGATTCAAGTAAACTTTAAGGGAATAACAAGCTCCTGTCAAAAGTCATGTTTTTAGGGTTTTTTTTTTAACTCAGATGCCACATTCCAGAAGGGTGGAGTGAAAGCAGAGATAGTCACATCCATGCCTCCGCCCTCTTAACAAAGCCCAAAGGAGTTACAATTAGAGTCAAAAAATTATAATATTGAAATATTCTTATGACACTTCTTGGTTAAAATGTTAAGTTAAATACCTATACTGTATACTTTTAGAATAGTCATACTACTAAATGAAACACTGTATTTTTTCCAAATATTAAAATTTTAATATTGAAATATTAATATTTCAATATTGAAGAATATATTCGTGGTTTTTGACTGAATTTATTACTTTTATTTTTTAATTTTTAAAAAGATTTTATTTATTTTTTTAGAGAGAGGAAAAAGGCAGGAGAAAGAGAGGGAGAGAACCATCAATGTGTGGTTACCTCTTGTGCACTCCCTACTGGGGACCTGGCCTGCAACCCAGGCATGTGCCCTAACTGGGAATCAAACCAGCGACCCTTTGGTTCGCAGGTTGGCACTCAATCCACTGAGCCACACTAGCCAGGGCTGAATTTATTACTTTTAACTTGTCAAGGCTATTGTGATGAAACAATCCCCCTTTCAGTTGACATTAATTTGCTGTACATATAGTACCTTAGCCAATTTTTCTTTGATTGCCATGTATTTCCCCAAACTACAAATTAGAATGAGTGAAAAGATGCTTACTTTCAATTTCTTTGCTTCTGTCAGCTAGTAAGACAAAAGCATAAAAAATATTACATGGCAATTTCAAAGACAGTGAAATTACCTTTTTTTGTTAACAAAATAGCCATTACTGTATCATTTACCTCTCTATCCATTCCTTCTCTATCTTAGTATAGTCCAATAACATCCAGAATCCACCTATAAACTCTATACAATTTTTTAAAATTATTTTATTTTTAATTCTACAAGTAATACATAAATATATTTAGACTGTACTTCGGATGAGGGTGAAATATTTTCTGCAATACACACCCCCACCCCTGAATTTCATCCTCCACCTGCATTAGAAGTATCCAGAATTAACTGTTTATATGTAACCCTTCGGACTGTTTATGTACCAAAAGAAAATATTTACTATTTTTTCCTAATTGCCATTATAATGTATGTCCAACTGTGCAACTTGCTTTTATTAAACTACATGATATTCTAGGACAGGTGGTCCTACACAGAGGCTTTCATAGGAGAGCGGGAACGCCGGACACACGGCAGGGTCGAGGCCTGTGCCGGCCCAGGAAACCCGGGGTGGGTGACTGACCTTGCTGTCCTCAGTTTTTAATAATCTTCCGTCTCCCTCACTTGGAGGTTTTGTGTAAAAACTAAATGAAGTAGTGTGTGTGTGCATTTTAAAAGCTGTACACTTTTCTATATAAATAAAATATTATTTCTCAAATATCTGAAAAATGAAATCAGGTAGTGTGATTATTCTAAAAGTATACACTATAGGTATTTAACTTAACATTTTAACCAAGTGTCATGAGAATATTTCAGAATTGAAACTTTTAGTGGTACAGTCATTCCTAGCTTTAAATGATTCATTGGAAACACTGATATACTATAGCAAAGGTTTAATCATGAGAAAATACATTTGCATATAAATTCAAGTTATTAAATTGATGGTTAGAGGTCTGATTCCATTTTTACATCGATGAGGCTCTGAGCTTGATTCCCAGAGTTAATGAAGAGCAACCCTGATGTATTAAAAAAATTAGAATTACTAAATCCAAAAAGAGGTTGCAAAACTATGACATTTTTAAATATTTTAAAGTTTACCACAAATCTATTACATGTGGTGTTCAAAGGATTTTAGTTAGAACAACTGAATAAATAATTCCCACTTAAGTTACAATTTTTTTAAACAAAATATTCTTTATAAGATAGAAGCCTGCAAGGTTTGCATTTTTAAGTAAATTAAGACATTAGGATTCTTGTGGAAAATGGTTAGGAAAGAATCTCTCTACAAAGTCCCTCTTTTCTAGGTTTTTTTTTCATGAATAGAATCATCAATAAAAAAATGACACCACCTTCATTTTAAATAAAGGCAATTGCTTTTAATTATTAGTTATTCACTTTTGCTTTTTTGGCTGGGGGTTAGTAGAAAAGCTATGGAGAGTAAGTGATGTTTCTGAACCTTCCCATTTTTCTGTATTTGAAATACATTACTTCCACTATTTCTTTACTCTCTAAACTCAACTGGCTACCCAATTTTTACTTCGCAACAATAAACCAAAAAAGAACCATGGGAAAGTGCTGACATACATAGAAATATGTAAAAACTATTACACAAAGCCATTACATTCTTGGGGGGTGTCAATGTGATCATAGCAAGACAACTCAGAGATGAGTTAAGATCCTGAATAATACCTAAGACAGAGTACTTCCCAAATTCATTCATGTCTGAGAAGGAAGGTGGGGCAGATGGAACATGTATCTAATGTCTACCTTTTAGATGCCAAAAGTGAAGGCAAACTGTAAGAATTATTTGGGGTCAATTTAGTTCAACTCCAAATTAAAAATCTGAGTGAACATACACATTTAATGAATTAGTGGATAAAGCAGATTATAAAACGTTAATTTTATAAATCAGAATGAGTCATGACAGTTTTAGGGCCTGTTTTAATGCCCTAGTTTGTGCCAAGTCTTCTAAATAGAGAAATTTTGACCACGAGCACTTTAAAAAATTAGTTTACACTCACTCACAGGAAAAAGTAAGAAATAACACAACATCCAACTAGGCAGACATGAGTGAGAAAAATGAAAACTGCGACTACCCGTTTTACAAACTGGGTGGGTAGCAGGAAAGCACATGAAATCAGAAGACCACAGGCTCCTGGCTCTCACCTCAATACACTGAAACATTCTGGTCACAGTTTCTTCAAATACAAAATGAGGAGGATGCACTGTATCTTCAGTGTTCTCTATAATCTATGATATTTCATGGGGAAAAATTCATAATTAGAGCAGACTTAGAAAACCTATGATTTGAATGCCTCAAATGGTAAGCTAGGAAATGTGGGCTATTTATCACTGTCGACAATTTTTTTCAAAAACTATTTTTTTGTCTGGGTACAGAAACAATTACATGCTATCTGCAGACTATATGGAAAATAGAGATAAGTCCATCTAAGAAAAATAATGGCCTATAGTCACTACCCCCAAAACACATGAACTATTAACACGTTTCCATACGTATTATATAAATTCCTATGATTTATTGAATCCGCTCATTTTCAAATTTTTATTTTTATGGGAAAAACCCTTTATCTCTCACATGTAGCCTTAATATGTACAAGAAATCAAAGTAAAACTTTTCTGGTTGAAGTGGTGATGAAGTGTGGGGGTTTTCTGAGATGGTTATCAACGCAACTCTTCTGGACCCCTCTGCTCTAAGAAGTACTGTTCTAAAACCATTCATTGACTTAAACAGCTTTCTAATATTGGACATTTAAATTTTTTCCTACTATGAATAACATTCAGATCTTTGTGTATACGCATGGTTATTTCTTTAGGATGAATTCCTGGAGGCAGGAATTTTGTGTCATATGGTTTTAAGGCATTCATTTTCAGGTCAACTGACTTTGACGATCCCCTCCCCACAAACTGGGGGTACCCATTTTCTATTCTGCTTTTTAAATGATAACTAACCCCATCTGTAGCTTTTGAATCAGATTCTATTTATTTTTGACATATTTCCTCATCTTTCTTACGATGCCAAATAAGTTGCCATTAAATGCCCTCGCTGAAGCACCAATAATTCCTTTCTGTTCAATGTCATTCGATGCTTAATGGATTAGCCTTTTGCTGTCTTTGGACAATCATCTCCCAAGCAGTCAGCTTCTATATAGAAATGATTAACAAAGCATATAGTTCTCTTTGAATGGGAAGACCTTTGTTGCTTGGCACTCAGAACACCACATGTCTTAGTTTCTTTAAGTCTTCAGTATGTATCTAAGCTTTTGTTAAGCTCTGTCCAAAGCAGCCTCTCACCCAAATTTCCCCAAATGAACAGATTTTCTAATAAGAAGAGACCCTTGCGATCATATCTATGTTCATCATTTTATAGGTGATGATACTGAGGCCCACAGTGGCTCCTTAGAGCCCAAATTGTGACACAAAGTCAAATTATACATTGCCTCTGTCCCCCAAAAGTTTATAGCTTAGTGGGGGATACCCAGTGGGGGACAATACTATATGGTGTGATAGATGCTATGAGAGAACAAAGTGGTGTGGGTACCCGAGAAAGGTAGTTTGGGTGAGTTTTCTGAAGCAGGCAACAATCGTACTGTACTTTGAAGGAAGAAGATGGGTCAGTGAGATAACGAAATGGAAAGGGAGGAGAGCACCCAGGGAAGGATAAGCACGAAACTTTGGAAGAACTTGATATAATTCAATGCTATAAAGAATTAACATTAAAAAGTGGCTGAAGAGGCCAGAAAGGAATGAGAATTTAAATGCCCACAAGTTACATGAATGGGTCAAACTTCATGGATAAGGACTGTAGTAAATGAAAGAGTAAATGTCCTCTCTAACGACATATATTGACTGTTCAGTCAGTATAGATTATTGCTACCATATGAGGAGATAATCTTATGATTTCAAGAGAAGCCACAAATCTCTCAATTTTGATATTAATGTTGGTATCACATGTTGGTAAAAAAACAAGGTACAAACCAGACCAATGGGGTATGTGAGATGAATTTTGCTTACAGCCTTCCAATTTATAACCTCATGGCTAGAGAGTTAGGTAAGGGGCAGCTCTGGAAAGGCTCTTAAGCTAGGGGGTTTGGACTTTAACCTGAAAACTCTAAGGACTCATTAAAAGACTTGAAGTGATTAACATCTTGGAAGAATCGCTCTGGAAGCCATGTAACAAGAGCTTAAACCAAAGCAGCAATGGGACTTGGAAAGGAGGAAACAGATTTGAAAGATGTCAAAGAAGGCATACAATTTAGTAAATTACACAGCTGGCACTTGAACTCAGGTCTCCAACATCCTTGCTTAATATTATTGTATCTATATCAGTATTGTAATGTTTTTTTGAGTGGGATGCTACTTAGTGTATAATTAATAAGCTCCAGGGAAGATTCTTTAAAAGTAGTAGGTTGGAACACCAGAATTTTTTCCCCTATACATACGATTAGTGTAGTGTAGGCAAACACCACAAAATAAATATCAGTGTAGGCAAACGATTAGTGTAGTGTAGGCAAACACCATATTAAAATAAATATCAGGAAAGAGGATAGAGAAATCATGAGGAGATAGACCATGGGCATAGACATTGACCACAAATAAAGCCCTTCCTACCACTCTTCATTTGGCTAACATTTTATGCCAGTTTAAAGTAAACAGTGTATAAAGATATCATTAAGTATTTAGTAAAGGAATAGGACTATCTTACTCTATTCCCAACTCAAAAATTCTATGACTAAAAATTACTCAATTTATTAGTTTCTAGATCATCTGCATTGTGTATGTCTCCACTACTTAGTGGGAGTGAAGACTACGGCTTTAATTTGGTTAGTGCATTTTTTTGGTTCAAGGAATAACTGAGACAGACAACAAGCAAGTCAAATGGAAAGTGAAGTCATTTGGCAGAGTGAAGTGCTGTCAGATCTGAGTGTTTTCTCTCTTAACCTTCTCGATGGGAGCTAGACTATATTTGTCTAATGGACCAAGATGAGCTTATAAAAGGCATTAGTTAAATAGATCTGTGAATAATAAAATCTACTCCCACTGCCTGTTTGAGAAAAAGATGAAAATTAATTAAACAACGTATTAATTTGTTTGAAAAATTATTTAAAAATTGTTGTCCCAGTATTCCTGTATTATAAAATTATATTGGTAAGGAGAGAAAATACTTCCAAATTGTAACAGCTGGAAATGTTATATGGTAGGTCCAGCACAAATACTGCCTTTTATTATAAAATCTTTTATTACAAAATCATAAGCATGTAATTCTGTAACATAACAATATCATGCTCAAGTATACTATATGACATTTTAGGTGAAATGTTCAAATTAAAACTATAAATTATTGCACCCATATTCTCACCCTAACCAACCACACTCAAGCAGGCGTTAATTTTGCTGGACGCTGTATTTTTATGTTTGTAATAATAATATAGCTAAAGAGTGGTTTATTCTGACCCTCTACTCTGCTTATAATAAAGGTGACAATATCCACTTCATGACAGTGTAAGTGAACTTTCAATCCATGTTGTTAAACAGTAGTATAATCGTAGTAAGAATACAGGGGAACAAGTCTCTGACGTCTGTCGATTGAAATAGGTTAGGCTATCCCAGAGTAGCAAATACCCCCAAAGCTTTAACTTCTCAGTTGTGCCATATGTCCTTCAGGGTGGCCTGGGGAATCTACTCTGTGCTGTCCTCATTCCATGACCTAGGAACACAGGGCAGCTACCAACATTGCCGGTCACTGTGGTAGAGAAAAAGTTAGTTCTCTGCAAAACTTGCTGCTAAAAACTAGTCTCATAGCCTCACTCAACCATATCCATGAAGTTCAGTTTTATCATGTGATCAGAATGCAGAGAGCTGGAACAGTACTAGTTTGTGAACAAGAACTAATGACCATCATAGCCACCAAATAACTGCTCTATTATGATTCGCATATATTTGTTTTCTCTCCCTGGCTGGGGGGTGAAGTTAGAATCTATGACATAAAAGGCTTCCCTCAAAGTTTTTCTGATTCAGTAATTATACATGAAGATAACAGCTCAATTTAAAATGTGATTTAAGTAAAGTAATCATGTACTTTTGGAACTTCCCCCCAATACTATATGTATATTTTAAAATCCAGTTCTGATAGAATACTAAAGCCTCCAGAACAGATAATTAAATTGTTCAGATGTTTTGAGAGCCCAGAAAGCAATCTCCTGGCTATTAAATTCAGATATAATCCATAAAATAATAAAAATGGACTGAATTCATTTTTCCACAGATGTTATAATCTATTAAAGAACAAAGCCTGGGACTGTGGCAGTATAATAATGTCTCTTTTTTTACCTTTAGTGCATTTGCTGTTTAAGCTACACATTAGGAACCACTCAAGCACTGCTGAAGAGAAACACCCACTCATGGCTGACTGTTCTCACTTTAAGATCATAACCATAAATCCCAAATGTTTAGGACCCTCAAATCTTTATCTCCAGACCTTGCTTCTTCCAGAAACTCCAGACTCATATATCTTGCTCTCTCTGCTTTGATGTTTGCTAAGTATTTTAAACTTAACCTAGCCCAAAGAGAACTTTTTCATTCTTTTGCTCAGCAAACCTGCTTCTTTCTCTATCCTGCCCATGTCTGAAAACTACTCCAGTCGCCTAGTTTCTCAAGCCAAAAAACATACAAACCCTCCTGATTCCCCTCTTTCCCTTATTCTCCCAAGTGAAATCCAGCAGAAAGTCCTGGCAAGTTTACTGCTAAAACATACCCAGGGTCTAGGATCTCCTCACTATTCCCCCACATAGCCTAAGCCATCATCGGCTTTCACTGGGACTACTGTAAAACCTCCTACTTGATCTTGCTGTTTTCACTAACTGCCCCCACCACATTTATTTTCCAGAGTGATCATTGAGATCATATAAAACAAACATCAGGCCATGTTATTTCCCTCTTTAAAATTCACCATTACACCCTAAATGAAATTTAAAGAACATGTCCTGTGTGATCGGACCCTCTCCAACTCACAGATTTACACCATGCATCACTCCCTCTCTTTCCCACTACAGGAGCCATCTGTCTATTTCTTCGGCATTTCAGGTTTGGTTCACCTGAGGGCCTTTGCATTACTTGTTTTCTTCTGGTCTTTGTAGAGAGGTCTGTTATCTGGATTCCCTTTAAATATGAATTCCGTACAGAGGTCTTCTGTGATCACTCCATATAAAGAGGAACCATCATATCATTATCTTTTAATTACCTGCCTAGCTCTTGATTATTATCTGGTAGGTGTGGTTTATTTGTTTATTTATTTTTTGTTTGTTTTACACAACTGAAGTGTACTATCAATTGCTTTACCCACTGTCATAGCCTCTGGGAGTGGGTCTGTGCTTGGGCTGTGCCCAGATCAGTACCTGGCTCACGCCGGGTACTTAGCAAATATGTGTTGAAAGATATTTATGATTTGAGTGTGCACCAGACACACAATATTAGCAAGCAAGTCCCGATGTTATATAGCATAACACTGCTAAATTCATCTTTGGCCACTTTCTAAATTATTCTGGAATTTTTTATAATAAAATTTACTAGGTAATAAATTATTAATCATAATGAAATATAAGTTAAATGCTCTCATAGTAAAATTTTACCAAGGGTAATTAAGTTGACTTGGAAGACAATTTGTATTCAAACTTAGACAGTAGGGACAGTGGAAGGGGAAAATGAAATGAATAAGAACAAAAGCAGCAGGAGTAACCAATATTGAACACTTACTATTTGCTTGGCACATTATCTTTGTCACTTCATTAATTTTAATACAGTGGGTATTACTATTCCCATTTTAGAAATTAGAATATTGAGCATCAGAGTGATTTAGGAGCATGCTCCAATCACACAGCACCTGTCAAATCTGTATCTACCTCCTTTATCTAACTCCTTACTCTAATGAATGCCCTTAGACAGCAGTTACGCGGTAAGTCCTGACTGAGAAGCAGCAGTGGCTGCTATAACTAACTATAAAATTTGTGCTATCTCTTTCAAAGAGCTAATGGTTAGTAGACCTTTTAATGGAGAGGGAGGGAGGGAGGATGAGAGAGAGGAAGGGGGCAGAGAGAGAGAGAGAGAGAGAGAGAGAGAACTTAGATGCAGTCTCCAGGTAATAATATTGTATTTTTTGTACTTATTAACTTTATATTACATTAAATTTTGTTTACTTTTAAGTGATATAACTTTATATTATATTAAATTTTGTTGAAGTGATATTGGTTTTCCATTTAAGATAAGAAGGGGTAACTTCTTCTTTAAATAAGCTCATTTAATTTAAGAAGTACAGTAATTCGATGAATAATTAACTCATAGTACAAGTGTTACTAAAAACTGGCAAAAACTAAGGAGTAAGGTGGTGAAAGTTGTATATAATGCAAATCAAAATGGTGACATATGCATGACTGGAGTTTGGAAAAGTCAGGGCCATTGTAGTTGTCTTTGTTTTGTAGGTTTTCAAAGAAAATCAGTAATATCTCAGGAATGAAAAGTGTGACAGCAAGGGGATACCCACATTAACATTAGAAGTGTGTTGTCCCATTTTTTCCTGTATAGACCACACCACATCTGAGATATAAGCAGGTTCTAGGGACATGACTTTAATGGAACAATGATTGTACATTCAGTGAAAAGCAACCAGGAGACAACCATGTGAAACTATGTTATATTGGGTAATGTTAATAAATTTAGGCTTTTATACCTTGCAGAAGAAAACACTCAGAGGACGAAATTGTCTCCATATTTAATGGAGTAATATCTTACAGAGGGTTTGGATTCTAATGGTAAGTCTGAATGCTAAAATCAAACTATTCTGAAAAATCCTTAGGAAAATATTATACTCCGGCATAATATACCAATTTCATTGGTCCAGAAACACAAGGCTTTCCTCCTATTTTTGAGAAATGGCTACTGGTTTTCCATTAAGCAGTGGAAAACAGAAGTAGTTGCCTTATGTTTAGTAGCCAGGTTGCATGAAAACACTCTATCTTTAAATATTCTGTTTATGTTACAGAAGGATAATGGGAACTCAGATAGGTACAGGGAAGAGTATATGCTTCTTGTCTCATACTCACTCCCAGGCATATGTTTGAACAGAACGTCCAGAACTATTTAAATTGCTCTTTTCTTCTATCTTTCTCTCCTGACCCTTTTTTTATGGTCTAAGAGGGGAATGAACACTGTTGAATATGCGTAAGTTGTATGCACTTAGAATACGACTCCAACTCTCTATGAGTGACTTTATATAGAAAATGTATATGATATGACACGTAAGGCAGAAGGAGGGCCAGTGGATGAACATTACTCGGTGAAAGGGGCTTTCAGTTAAAGCACTAACCTTTCATTAAAAGAGGAAGAAGGGGGAGGTGGAAAAAGAAAGAAGGAAGGGAGAGAGAGAAGGAAAGAAAGTCTCAAATGATAATATATAAAGGTTAAAAGTTAATTTTTTTTGGTCTGGGCTTTTGTGAATATCTGTCAAATCCTCCTCAAGAGGTTTGCTATTAATAATTATTTTTCATGACTTAAATTTGCTGTCATTAGTTTAGAAATCATTCCGTTACTCTAATCTTAAATTTACCTAGTCAGTGGTGTTTGATAACATATCATTTATAACTTATGTTTAAATTAATCTCAGAATTCAGACTCACGGCTATTGATTACGGGCACTATATCATTCCTTTTTCTGAAGGAGCTAGCAGATAGATAAAAAGAGAGTTTCTATATAATATGATAAAAAATTTAAATTGAACTATTGGGGTGACATTGGCTTACAAAACCATACAGGTTTCAAGTGTACAGCTTGATAAAACAACTTTTAAAATATAGATTGTACACAGACTACATATAGGAAAACAGAACGGATTTTATTTAGTTCATGTAATTGACCAGTGACTTAAATGCATTCCTAGATTATATTTCAGAGCCACTATTATACCTTGTGTTTTTTTTTATTTCAGTGAATCCAACTGAAATTTTCTTTTGCTTAAGGTCACCTGAAACACTGAAAATTCTTGTTTCTCTGGGCATTTATATTATTTAGCTTAATTTCCTATTGTCTCTCACATTTTTCATTATGCTTTGAAATTATTATAACCTTAGTGTACATTTTGAATAATTTATAATAAGTTATCCAATCCAATGACTCATTTACTCTGAATTTTGGGTGTATCACTGATCACTAATTTACTCTAACACTCTTAAATTTATTACTTTATACATTCCCATTTGTATTCCAAGATAAAAGGGAAGCACTAATGTGGATAATCTAAAGTAGCAGACAATAATTTTTATTCTCCTACCATTTTCTTTTTATTTTGTCCACTTGTTTCAGGTAATTGTTGTGCTAGTGTTGGAAGAGAATGTATTATCTAATCCAAAATATGTGACTACATAGCCTTTACATATATGTTTTGTGGGACATTTTTATTTTTAAAAAACATGCTTTTCTAAACTGGGAAACGCATAGGCTGCAGGACTTTGAAAAGCAATTGAAATCTGTGATGAGTCAAGGTTTCTCTCTCTCTCTCTTTTTTTTTTTTTGGATGGAGACTTAGCTCCATCAGAACAGGGGCTCTGTTTTGTTCACTACTGTATCGCTTAAAACAAAACCTGGCTAATGATAGTAGTAGTAATATACTACTTATTGAATACATCTTTATTAGAAAAACTGTCTCCTCCAAAGAATCCTATTTTAAATATGGGACTTCCTACTGGCTCACTCATAGAAATTATCATCATTTATAACAATACTATAGAAATTATAGAGTATATAGAGGGAGTTGAAAGAACACGTGATATAAGCATGAGATTCACTCATAGCCAATAGAATCTTAGAAATGAAATGATAAAAATGCTAATAATAAATAGTAAAAGAATAGTAACATATACAGAATGCTATTTATGTGCCAGGCATTGTGCTAAGGGTTTAATGTGTACTATCTCATAATTCTTACAATTCCAGGTAGGTACCTACCTGGATTATTGTTTGTATTGATAAGGAACCTGAAGCATAGAGAGGTTAGGTGGGATGTCCGAGGTCTGACAGGTACTAAGTTGTGAAGCTAAAACACAGACCCAGGCAGTTTAATATGAGAATCTATACACTATACCACAATAGTATGATGTTTTTCTACATATAAAGTAAATCATGATAATTTTATCTGCTTCAGTCCCTCATTTTAGAGAGAGAAAAACTAAGGCCAAGAAATGTTGAGTAACTTGGTCAAGTTCATGTTTTCTACTTGACTTTGTCTTTACCAAAAGCATAAAAACATATTCTTTTACCTCCTACATTAAATAAGCAAGCAAGCAAAAACCTCCCTTGAGCCCAAAGTCCTCTCTGGCTACTTCTTCCCTTATCTAAATGACTTTGCACCTCCTCCTTAGAACTAACTGGATAATTTATTCATTTGTTTAACAAAGGTTTGGGGAAACATAGGCATATATAGTAGATTCTCATTCACAGTACTTTAAAGGGTGGAAGGCAAAGTCATTCAGAGCCTGTAACCATGGTGAGAAGTTTAGATTTTAACTACAATGGGAAGCTATTGGAATATTTTAGGGAAAGGTTTGAAAGTTGTGAGAGAAAGGAGATATATAAAGATATAGCCTAATTTGTTCTTTCAGAAATTCACTATGTGGAGAATGGAGTAGAGACTAGAGGGCTCAGAAGCGAAATACGGAGATCAAAGGGAACAGACGGCAGTAATCTAGGTAAAAGGTGGGCGTGGCTCACACTGGGTTAGCAGCAGTGGGAGTGAGCGACAAGTGATTAGGTTCTAGGAAATATCTAGAGGAAGAAGGTGTGAGACCAGCAAATAAAGCAGATGTGAGGGTGAGGGAAAGGGGGAAGATAAGATGACTCTTAATTTCAGGTTTAGTAGTACCGCTTAAAAAGAAGGGGAAG